>JAGDQP010057691.1:0-12106 GCA_022664845.1 Lepisma saccharinum
ATTTATAACTTCCAGATTATATTTTCCATTCACTTCTTGAAAATACGCATTTGCGAGATAGATCAGGATAGTTATGGACACAAAGAATACAAATGTTTTTAATCGCTGAAGTTCCTGTGTTCACAATGATCAATATTTTCTATTGAACTACTGTGGCTCAGTAGGAATTCACTTACTAGGGTTTTATTGAAAGTAACGACCACATTGTGGATGGAAGAGACTTGTGTGCACAAACGTTACTAATGAACACTTTCAAAACAACACACAAAAATGTCGGTCTCCGAGTCACACTATTTATGGTCAACCTACCGCTACCACATAAAAAACTATATTAAATTGTAATATGTAATTACATTTATTTTAAACACCTCCCTTTAGATATACAATCAAGTTTTATATTGTTCCCCTAGTAGTAAACTGATTTAACAAAGATAGTAATTTAATAATTGGTACTAATAACTATTGCCTTGAAAAATGTTGATTTTATTTAACTTCTGTCTAAAAGTGTGCGGCTCGTGACGCTACCACTCTTAATATATTAGCACCCGTATAGAAAGAAGTGACCACGTCTAAAGTATAGGATTTATATCCCCACGGTCTTTTCTAAAAGACTGCCGACTGAGTTCAAACTTACATGAAAAATATTTCCGCTCAACCAAATCACTTAACTTTATCCGGTAATATTAATCTATTTTAATCGATTTATATCATAGTTCCCCTTCACTGTAAAAACTGACAATGTATAACAGATAAATGTTACTCCGCTTTCGAATCACTACATAGATAGAAGTAACGTTTTCCTTGTTTTACTCTTAAATGTGTATCTAATTTAATCGTTTCTTATGTAGTGGATTATCAGCTGAACATGACCTAAAAGCTTAACTTTCTATTTTCCAACCTTTAAATTTGGTTAAAATTTCGTTGAATGGATACGGTAGAAGATTTAACTAGTTTAAACTGAATATGTTTATTTATTTTTAACATTAATGTTAAACTCTGAAGTTATGAGTGGCACCTAATACAATTCTTGCTAGGATAAAGTTGGACGTATGATTTAATTAATTAACCTTCAGCCATTAACAGAAGTAACGGATTTTCGTTGTTACCATTTGTGGGGCCCCATGTTTGTTTGCTAGTGAATAAATCATTCAGTGTAAAAGAAGATTGATCACTTATACCGTTCTGTGCACTGAAAATAAGAATGTTGTTGCGTGCCCAAAGTTGAACTCCCTCAAATAACTACTATTCGCATGAATTTGTGTGGAATGAATGTTAATCCTTTTCGTGGCTTCACCATTATCTAATGGACGGTTGAACGTTTGTTCTACTTGCAGTATTTACAGACTTTTCTTTAGTTAAGTATGGTTCGTTGTGTCCTCAAATCTTGCAACGCTAACTCATTTCCCGACATCATACAATGATGAAATTTTTCACAACGAGTGAAGTCGGGTGGAAATACAATATTCCGTTGTTACTTTCATATATTTCTAAATATTAATATATTTTAAAAGCATATTTTAATATTTTTAATATGGGCTTCTTTATCTTAAAATAAATACTAGCCTGCAACGATGTTGTGTTTGACTAGTTGCAGAACATTTTAGTATATGGGTCACACAACATTAGCTTGAGAAAAAGTATGCGAACACCGAAATAACTGAGAAACAAATAATAATAAAAACATTTTAAATACATAGTTTTCTTAAACAATTCGTACTAAAGGGTAAAAAATAATTGTGTTTATGCATAACTAAAGGAAAAGCATGAAGCGCGCCAATTGAATAATTTTTTAAGTGAATGGATATGAAAGCGCGCCCCATGATTTTAGTTTTAGTCATGCATAAACGTATTTTTTCACTTTTTAGCACAAATTGTTGAAAAAAGTGTCTTTAAAAAGTATTTTTATTATTTTTTTCTATTTTATAGTGCAGTGAGCAGCATCCGCTTTTTGTTTTCACTTTTTACAGTGTAGTGTAAACATGTCCGTACTAGGTAAGGGATTACAGCTGACATTTTGTAATTAAATCTCTTAGGTTTGATTCCTGTTAGTACAAAGTGGTTCGGAATTCATTTGAAAGTGGTTCGGTATACCGCGTTCTTAAGACATTAACAACGTTGAAATCATCTTCATTGGGTGGTAGACACTAACAAACCATCATTGGTTCACCCTTTCCGGGTATTATTGGCCAGCAAACGTTCAACATTTCATCATCATCTTGTGTGTAATAACAATACTCAGCAAATTACTTGATAGCATTCCAATAGATGAATACCTTTAACGTTTGACAACCAGAGGAATACAATGTTGCTGACAAGTGAGACCGAGCGGATGATCTCAGTTGATAGAGCATTGACTTAGTAATCGGAATATCCTGAGAAAGATCCCAGCGGCCACTCTTCCTCACAGGTTTCATTGGGGTTTCTCCTCATTCATACCAGGCAAAAAGTGGGATAATATCTTCAAATTAACATACGTTCTGGTCAACTTCCTTCCAACAGCATCTTGTATCCATTATTCCACGTTGCATATGCATTAAAAAATAAATTCGCTCACATTCAATGTTGCTACTTTTATATATTTTTTAAAATTAAAAACCAGATAAACAGTCCTGAATTTGAGCGTTGCTTCAAACCTTGTATGCGTACTTAGAACTATTTAGTAACATTCCTTTTGTTGAAATAAAACCCTAAAACTTGTTCATTACAAACTAAAATTACGGTTTAATTTGTTACAGGATATGTAACAAGACTCTTTCCGAAAGGCAGAGGCCTAGTTTAGAAACGATATAAAACTAAATAAAACTAACTCCACTTAAGTGCAGAAAGTGGCAACAAATATAAACCTTTTAGGCATACACGCTTTTATTTTTCAGAAAACCTATAGATTTGAGAAAATGCCTTATATTATTATAATTTTCTTATGGATACTAAGATTCATTATTTAATGTGGCACACTCGACCCTTTGCATACAAATAATTTTGAAAAAAAAATTGTAAGACCTTCTGCGTTTCAGACCTGATTTGGTAAACGTGGCTTTGAAGGAGCAGAATAAAAAACGTAGTACAGGAGCTTAATGTACGCGTACTTATTTTAGGATTCAAAATGAACTTATTACTTGTGGGTCAGTTATGAATAGAAGACTTGATAAGGAAAGTTCATGAGTCTGTATATATCCATTGTTAACAGATGAAATAGTAGATTTCAAAGATGGAACGACTCTCATTATAGGCCTACGTTAAAATATATTGATATTGAAGAAATTATCAATTGTGAAGTATTGATTGTGAAGAAGGTAGAGTTTTAAAGTTTATTGGAGAGAGAATAAAAAACTAGCCTAATAAAGTTCTTTTTCCTTTTTACACAAATGCTAGGCAGTGTGTTGTACATCTACCATTGTAGCAGCAATTTTTACATTTGTTATTTAGCAGAACTACATGTGTGATGTCATAACTACAGTTAAAGATGGTGACTGTTCAAGATGTGCACCAGAGACGAATAATGTTTATAGACGTGATATATACTTCCACTCAGTGCCTTTTCAAGGGACACCAAAGACTAAAAATTACGCAATTCTGAGCAGAAGTAGAATGAGAAAGATTCTCAAACCATTGCTCCTGGATTTTGGAAACAGTCTAAATCTTGTGGAAGACTGCTAAGAGTCTTAATCGTAGATTGATGGTTTCAAAACGCTTTCATGATAGCTCACAATATGGTTAGTCGTTGTTACAGTTGATCTCTTTGTCATATAGTTCTTTAAAATTGACTCTTTATCGACCCAGAAGGTCATAAACAGCATTTTAATAAGAAAAGGTAGTGCTCGGAGCTTCATGCTGTTTCAATTAGGTTATTTGGTTTAAACATTTCATGATTCAAAAGAACTCCTGGAAATAATATTAATTACAGTGCAAGTTCTTCCATCTCGTGAACGTGCCAACAGTTTTTTAAAGTATAAAATTACTACCTGCTTTTTAGTTATTTATTCATTCTGACAATATTACATTTGATTGTACAACACAATTCTGAATACATTTGAAATCCATTCATACTGTCCCTACGTTAGAATATATATATTTAGTATATCTTTATATTATGATTTTTCAATGATATTACTACAAGTAGCTAGCGATTGCTGTTGTTGAGTAAATTAACTAGGCTTATAGTGAATTACATTTGTCCTGTGCAAGTGGATTGGAAGTATGGTGATTGATATTTTGATTTATGGAGTGATACCATTATTATATTTATTGATTTTTATTTAATTTGTAATTTTGTTTACTTAAGTTATTCTAGGCAATTGATTGAGTCAATTTGGGTACGTTTGCAGTTCAACTTTGGCTGCTATTTTAGATTATTGTTATTTTAGATTATTTGCAGTATTATTTCTGGGACACCCTATATATATATCCCGCCCCGCACCCTCTTTTAATGATTGCGCACCCCCTCAGCATCCACTATTCTCAAATTCTGGCAACGCCACTGCTGGGTTCAGTGACTTACAATAATGTAAACCTCTTCTCACTTTGTTCCTGGAAGGAAATCATGGAAATAATTTTTGTTCCTATACTTGGTCTTCATTTTTCAATGGGTTTCACTACTCCAGTGCTCAAGAAATTAATATAAAACGTTGTTTTCCTCTGGAACAAATGTATCTAACGGAGGGTAATGACTTCGACTGTAGTTATTATGTCGCACATGAAGTCCTGCCAAATAACAAATATAGAAATTATTGCTAGAACAGTAGATGTCAAATATCTTCAACTTACTACACAGTCTAATGTTTGCGTAAGACAAGCTTACACCTTTACTAAGGTTATTTTTGTCTTTTCCTCATATTATTCCAAGATCGGCTGAGGTTTTAGCCAATAGCGAAGGAACTGATTAATTATGTCTAAACAATAGGTCTAACCTGAGAGTTAATGGCACTCCAACACTTTTTGACACGTAAAGTTCGAGGCTCGAATAACCTGAATCCCATTTAAACATAAATTTCTGCTCGCCTCTCTATGAAACAAAATACTTTCAGTATGTACATATCCTTCTCATCTCCTTTGTTCAGGATATATGCCGTATATCAATGACTCCTCCAAGATGGTTCTTGTGCTGAAATATGGATGATTTTCGGTTGATATTATATGATGAATCATAGGATCAAACTCACCTATGTTATCATTCAGTTTTGTGGGTCTTCATAGCAATTTCTTCTTCTAAGGTTGTTCTTTGCAAGTCTGACAGTTTGTTTGCTCAGTTTTATTTCATGCGCGTTAGATTTCACTTTATCTTGTTTCCTGTTGGATTATGAAGTTCAACATCTCGGCCACTGCTTTGTTATATTCCTGTTTTCAATTGTGATTGTTAGTGTCCTTTTTGTCCGTCTGCTACTCGATAATGACATCTGTTGTTAAGTAGGGACTCTGTGGCTCTATTCAAAGGTTGTTTATCAATTGCTTTTGCTCATTCGTGCATGTGCCATAGGTGCTTGTGGATCAGTGATTCCACCATATCCCTCCTGTTGAGGGTTTAACCCCCCCCCCCCCCGCCACCAAATTCTCTTCAACACACCCCGAACTTTAAAATATGTACGGTAAAAAAATCGATAGAAACCGTTCAAAACTCCGCTTACACCCTCCCAATTTTGACTTTACATCCCCCAAACTAAAAATCCTGGCTGAATCCATGTTGTGGATTTACCGATTATATTAAAGTCTACAAGATTATGATTCCTACATACCACCACTTCCCATTTAATGCATAAGAAAACACAACAGTGGAATTTATTAATGAAAGTACGCTGACCTTCGAAATTAGTATAAAAAAAAAGTAATACAGAAGGGATGAATAAATGTTTTCAAATATGTAATTTACAACCGATTAAATTTTGTTATTAATGATGGTATTAGTTGTTCGATTGTGAAAACTGTATGTAGATATTCTTAAGTCAGGATTGATCAGCGTCGTACAGAAGTATTTATTTTGACAGAAGATGAAACCTACCTGGATTAACAACGTTGACAACCCGTACCCAAATTACTTCTAGTATAAATAATACAAGCGTAGTGGGCATCTGAAAAAGAAACAAAAATGTCATTTAATACATAACATTCGCTAGCATTATTTCATAAGCTTTACAGAAGAACATTACTTAGGGTTTATCCTTTTATTTTACGGAAAATAGGTGCGTCCACTTTCCTCGATCTAATGGAAAAAGGCTGTGACTTCAAATCACTGTTGTCAAAGATATTTCTATGGTACTCTGGAAAAAATTAAAGGGAAGACCATAATTATGGACTAAATTGTTTCCTTAGAAACGTCTGGTGACCGTAATTGTGTAGATAACATTCATGAGCTCACATATGCACCCAATTAGATTGTTTTTCAGAATAAAGAAAACAACTCATTTCTGATTATTCCAAGGAGGATGTGACTTGTGAGATTTTGCATATTACCTCCCTAATGATAAAGTACTTTGACTTCATTATACTGCCTTTTCAACATAAAGCCTACAGCACATGTTTCAAGTTCAGTCCGCCATATTATAAGCCTCTTTCCTTTATCCAAGGGCGGTAAAGCTTGACTAACACGTCAGTTTGATTTCCATCATAGGTGTCAACAATGCACTTTTGAAAATGAGTAAGATTCTTTATCTTCAAAGCATAAACAGGTACATCCTATTCCAAAAAGGATGACCGCATTGATTACAGCAAGTTTCAGCAGAAAATTCTCCAAGTTCAACTTCGGTTATCTTCTTAAAATTAGATCAAAGATGACAGGTTCGAGCCCTGGAAGGAAAGATGAACATTCGCAATTGGGAAAAAGTGCAGATTGTTTTTTCTTTTAAGTGCAATAAGACATGTTGAAATGTTATTAACTGTAGAAAATGGTTTCATTCAAATACGTAATGATACAGTATTTCGAAACCATCCATATATCTGAGCACGTGATCGTTTTGTCACCTACGTTTCCATAGGTAAAAGCACATTTGCAATGAAAGTGAAGACAGCAAAATTAGTTCTCGCATTCATACAAGTAGTACAATAAACAAGATAAAGGAGAGAAAAACAATAGCATTTGCAAAGTATATGAATGCCATTGTATTGAACGCCGTAAAGTCAGTTATGTTTCTTCAGAAGGAGTTCTACCAGAAAGAAATATATAGATGTGTTCATATTATCTCAGTGATGACAGTTGCTAGCTCGCTAGCAAACTGGCAGGATGTAGGCGATCGTTGCTCCTGTCTGTGCTTTGTGCTTTTGTGTGAGTGGCATCGAGTAGTTGTTTTTGCAGTAGAATGTCATACATAGTGCGAAAAAACACTTTCAGCATTAATTTCCGAAACTTAACACAACGTCTCAATGCATTGTACTTGCATGAACTAGTAACAGAGCAAATTAAGATACCGGAAATTAACGTTCTCTCTTTGAAAATCGACCATTACAAACGTTGTGCGTTTATTAAAACGAGCTCGACTCAAGCAACAGAAAAAGCAATTATACAGTGCAAAGGAAACCTACTGTATGATGAAGGTGGTCTAACACAGGAGCTACCAGTTACCATAAAAAATAATGGGCAGTATCAAGCTGTAGTTTCAGTTTTACCATTGAAGTTAAGTGATCAAACGATTGCTGATATATGCAGTCAGTTTGGAACAATACAAACTGTAAAGCAGGGTTACCATTCTTCTAGTTACAAATTTAGAATATATAATGGAAAAAGAATTATAACTTTTTCCAAAGTGACAAAAAAACTCCCTATTATCTCTCAGTTTACGGCCTAAAGTTACAGGTCATTACGAATTTTACACAGGAAGAGTACCCGCAGTGTCACGTCATCCATTTTGATAACTCGCAGTGTACCATAAACTATGACCAAGAATTAGAAGAAAATTCTCGTTCAGTCCCGTACAGTTTTCAGGCTAACTTGACTCGTAAAACATCACTTGAAGAAAAGACATTCCCAACTCTTCAACAACCATTGAAGCATATAGAAACAACGTCAACAAATGTTTTGAATAGTCAAACTAATCATCTCTCGGAAAAACGAAGTACCAATTTTACCACCTAGCACAATTCCCCCTTCGGACGTTGCGTGCGAGCTGGGGGCGAGCACAAAACATCAAACATATTTCTTCATCTCTCCAGCAAATGAACAGTCTAGTAGTGGCGAGGAAAGTGTTCCCCTGAGGCTGAGCCAAATAGCGTACCGTGTTTCAGTGGCAGTGGCAACTGGAAATAATGTAGAAGTTCTTTCGTCAAATGCTAATCTATACTCTGAACTTTCAAGTAAAGAAACTGATTTAAAAAACTAGTATAGTAATACCAGTTTAGACGATGTAAAGAAAACGCGTAAAAGAAAATATTGCAAAGAAGACAACTGAGTTAGGTGATTTAACTGTTGAATAAGTGTACTTGTCGGATAATCAACGAACAAGAAATACTTGGTTCCACAGGTGTCATTTTTTTTAAAAAAAATATAATACCTTCTTTGTATACCTGTCCAAGGTAAGTGACTATATTTACTCTTTAATTACCATTCTTGATTGTGATAATGCTAACAAAGGACAAAATGCTTTTCAGACAATTCTCGTTATGGCGACGTTAAACGTTGCTACCTTTAATTTGAACAATATTCAGCTGCCTCACAAAATTAGGGTACTCAATAACTTGTTGAACTTCAACTCAGTGCACGTGGCATGTTTACAAGAGTTGAATGATATAAACATTAATTTAACAAACTATTCTGTTTTCACGTCCCATGCCTTTAAATCTGATAGAGCAATTGCTGTTGCGGTTAGAAATCATCTAACTTTCACTAACGTAACTGTGCATACTTCAGGACGCGTTATGTCTGGCATAGTACAAGGTTTAGGCATCATTTGTGCTCATTTTCGTTCTGGAACCACCCATAAATTGGAAAGAGAACACTATTTTCGGCATATAGTTTCAGTGGAACTTCAACGGCTATGGCCTAAGCTCGTAATAATGGACATTGATGCCAACGCAACATACTCCGCTCTTGATGTGATGCAAGCAGCAACTCTAATCTTAGTGCCGCTTTCTTAACTCTTAAAAATGAATTTGAATTAAGTGATGCTCATTCAGTTTCTAATCAACATCAACCTATTTATATACATGTGGCAGGTTGGTCAAGAATAGACTATATTTTTCCTACGGCTAATTTAACAAATAAGATAATTCGTACTGTGGGGATTCCTCAATATATATCAGTTCATAGTGCAGTGTTGAGTGTAATTCGCTTTGATCTTGTAACATATTTACGCTGTGACAGTGTGTGGCATTTAAACAATAGTATACTGGATGATTCGGAGTATATTCGGGAAGCAAGAAACATAATAACTAGTGCGACACGCCAACAACTCCATGTCTTTAATAAAATACAATGGTAGTTGAATCTTTAAAAAAGGCTAGTGTATTTTTCAAAGCAATTTAGAAAACAAAAACAAACGGACAAAAGAACTCAAAGTGATTACTGTTATTACAAGTTAAAACAATATCACTTGAGAACTATACAGGGTGAAAATGTTTACATTCCAATGCAACGTTTAAAAACTATTTTAAGTAATTTACAAAAAACAAATCAATAACGGTTTTTCCGTTCGCAGTAAACTGCCTTATATTGGAATTCATGAACCTGTTAAGAGCTTACATATCATAAATGAACGAACACGAGGCAAAGGAAAAATGATTAAACAATTTATAGATCAAAATGGCACAATGCACACTGGGAAAAATGTATTGCCTGCAATCTATCAACATTATTTACAAATTTTTCAATCAACACCACACAATCATTATGATCAAAATAATTTTCTAAAATATAACCTTCCTATATTACCACCTAATATATATCACTCCTTAGGAACACGTATTACTATAAAAGAGGTAAAGAATGCCATAAATTCTTTTAATCGTTCTTCATCTTCAGGTGTTGACGGGATCACGACGCTTTGGTATATAGCAACGCAGGAAGATTTAATTCCTCATCTTGCGGAGGTGTACAATGAAATGTGGCATCAGGATAACATTTCCAAGCAGTTTGTAGAAATAAAATGAATTTTAATTCCAAAGAAACTAACAGCTACCACTGCCACAAGGTATCGTTTGTTGTCGCTCTTAAATAGTGATACCAAAATTTTCTATAAAATACTTTCAAACCGTTTACAAGTATCCCTTCCCTATATTTTGAATCCTAATCAAGCAGGATTAAAGGGAACCCCTAATGCTGCCAATTTACTAGCCAATTTTCGTGGTTATTCACCGAGCGAGCACTCTCTCTGTGCAAAGTGTCCTGGCAAGCTTTGACTTTAACCAAGCTTTTGATTCTGTTCGAACTGATCAGTTACGATTATTGCTTACCCAATACCAATATCCTCCATCCTTGGTAAAATTGCTTCATGGTATACAAACTCAACGCCATGTGATACTACATATAAACAAGCAAAAATTGCGTACCATTCCAATGTATAATGGAACAGAACAGGGAAACCATATAAGTAGTCAAATTCTTTCAATATTCATTACTCCTCTAATCAATTTAATTGAACTTAAAATAAAAGGTATTTCATGCAATAATCAGTACTTTAAGGTGATGTCATATATTGACGATCTGACGTGTTTTGTAACAGAACCTATTGAAGTTAATACAATAACGAATATCATTTGTAAATATGGTCAACATACAGGAGTTAACCTAAATGCTGTAAAAACTAAAATTATGTCCTTTAAAGCTCAGAATAACGACAGATATATGAAGGTGGGGAAGACAGATTCTCATCTTGTATTGTTAGATATTGACATGTATCCTAACATCCATGATACTATTACACATAATGAACAGCGATTAATAGGCAATACTGTATTTCAGCTTACTAAATTTCAAGATTGTTTTGAGTTATTACTCTCAAGGGTACGATTTGTAAATTGTTACATAGTGAGCAGGTGGACCTACTTTTTGCAACCCTTTCCCCTATCGCAAAAAGCGCATTCCCAAATATCCTAATATATAGGCTATTTCGTATGGCGACAGCATTCGCTCAGAACTATACGAACTAATTTAATGTAACCCTCAACTGTAAAAAGTACATATAAGTGTATAACTATCTAATTGCCAAACTTCATATACCAAATAAACAAGAAAAAATGTGTTAATCATATAAACTGGAATCATATTTGGCAAAATCTAAAAGATTTCCTAATTGATCTCTGCCTTCATAACTTGTACTATCAATTGATTTACAATATTTTTCGTAACAAATCACGACTAAACAGCATTGGTTTTCGTATTGATCCAGAATACTCACTATGTAATAATGTTGATACCCTTCAACATCGTCTTACGTCATGTATTAGCGGCAACCAAATTTGACACAAATATTGTTGTATTTTTCAAAGAATAACCAGAACTCAAGTCACAAACAAACAGCTAAATAATTTATTGGAGCTTCCACTCCTTCAATATTTTCCTGCAACTGAACGACGTTTTCTAATGGTTTACTACCCACACACTATATAATTATGTTACTTCAAGAAAGAAACATAAACTTAGTCGAAAGGAAACTTGCTCAATATCATTTGAGATATGAAAATCTTCCGAAAAATAATAGATATGCGTATTATATCATTGCAGTCTACTAAATAGAGTAAATCAGTTTAATTTAAAGTCTTCTCAAATGAAACAGGAATTTCCCTAATCATAATTAAGGTCAAAATTTGTTTAACCTAGTTAATCTTAATATATTTTGTGTTTACTGTGATTGTTTATGATAGTTCTATTGTCAATATATTATTTCTGTACTTACGTTGTAGTAGATAGATTACCAGCAAATAAAATTTAAATAAAAAAGTAGAGCGCGTGGCTTCTAATCGTGAGGTCGTGGGTTCGAATCCCGTTCTGGAAAATTTATATTTAGGTAATGATATATTCCTCAAAATATGAATAATTACATAAAATAATAAAAATCAGTTTTATATGTATCCATACAAGCATTTCAGGACATAAGTTATTATGTTTAAAATATAACATCAGAGAAGTGGTGGGTGTTGACAGAACGTCGGTATGTGAACGTTAAATACAAATTAAGTAAATGTTGTT
>JAGDQP010057692.1:1890-12696 GCA_022664845.1 Lepisma saccharinum
TTTGCTGAATTCAGATAAAATAATATTAATACTCAAATTCTGAAAATAACATAAAATATATAGTTTAAAGATTGAACTTCTTGCATAATATTGAAAATATGTTATTTTTTATATTGGTGGTTTTAAGAAACTTACCTATGAGAATATGTGATAAAATATGAAAATAAATTGATCTACTAGTACAATACATGGCAAATACTAAATCATTCC
Source organism: Lepisma saccharinum (assembly GCA_022664845.1). Lineage (NCBI taxonomy): Eukaryota > Metazoa > Arthropoda > Insecta > Zygentoma > Lepismatidae > Lepisma > Lepisma saccharinum. The sequence goes on from JAGDQP010057692.1 coordinate 2,101, forward strand.
AAATATTCTATTTAGAGAGAAAATACTGTGTATCACATATATACTTCTATGATCTGAAATTATAGGAGATAATTCTATTTTCATAATTACTAACTTTTATTCTTAAATTTTAAAATATTCACATGAATAATTGTCTTTTACAGTTTTTTATTATAAAAAATGAAGTAGTTTTATTATTTTTACATCATGTGATTTATACGAAAATATCACATAAGTTTTGTTATTATCTTTTATTAAACTCCTGCAGATGTAAACCGTTTCTTGTAGAATAGACTAATATTAATCAAGTTATAGGAACAGTACATGCATAAAGCTAATTTGAACCTTTCGGTACTTAACGATCAGCATTAACCAAGGGTGTTTAAGAGTGAAACTATATGATTAAAATATTTGGTGGTAAAAGAAAGTAAATTTCTGATAGTATTGATACCATGTCTTGCAAAATGTCACGTTGTTCAGTGTTACCTTGGTCAATGTGCTGTGGGCGTCCAAAATACTGAAAAATACCGCCCCGGTTATTGTTAGGCGTACTAATATTCCGCAGAAAAATTATCAGCAAAGCCTTATGTACTAAGATCCGGGAACACCCCTTGTCACCTCTAATAAATTTTAATAACTTAAAGTTAAAATCATAATCGAGGAGTTTGATGCAATAAGGGCGTAATGCGTAAATATGCATTTTGAGAAAAAGGATGTTAAAAATTTAAGTAGTGTTTTTCTTACATAAAACAATACAATATGCAGCATTCTATTCCCGTTGTTGGTAAACCACATGCTAATGAAGACAAATATACGTTTTTAACGTTGTACTTTGCTTTCTATTTAGATTATTTCTGTAAAAAGCAACTGCTGTTATACGCCCTTTTTGCATCAAACCACTAGCATAGAAACTTTTTCTCTAAAATTGAAAGGTAATTAATGAGTTATTTACTAAACTTTTGCTCTTTATTAATTCTTAGAAACAAAAGTAAGATGTTATGAGAATATGTAGCAAAAAACTACTTGAAACGCTTGTCATTGCTCTGTTTTGTTAATCACTTTCAATGTTACGTGGAACTTCATCACTTTCCGAATTTTCTTCCTCGGTTTGCGGATCTTCTTTTGCACTGTTCTTAAACGTTTCCCTAATATTTGAAATGGTGTTGAAATTTTGGCAGGTCAAACAAGCATGGTAAAAGCCATTTTTGCGTTTGATGCAAAAAGGGCGTGACCTCGCTTACGCCCTTATTACATGAAACTCCTCAATCTCCTATTGATATCTTGCAGTTATTTTTCTTAAAATGTTCTGACTCCTATACCTTAACTCACAAAAGGGCAGATTCAGTGGAACTTGCTTTTTCAATATTTTCTTAGAAAGTTTTCTCCAATTTCATTGTATATAGTAGGTGCTCAGACTTATATGTGTTTTTCAGGCAGGTCAGGTAATCTCTCTCCCACTACCATCTAAACATCAGTTAATATTAAGGGTTATCAGAGGAGAAGCCTTTGTTATTATTTTCAATTCACTTTTTATCCAGCGGAATGACTCCTTCTCTCTGTGTACGTATGCCTGTGCTTTGTCTATAACTCAACTGGCTGGTGTCCATTCACTTGTCAATTGTTATACATTGCTTTCCTGTAGAGTTCATTATTTCATAAGAAACAGCATGATACGCGTTAGTGCCATAATTCTAGCAATCGGTTGCAAGTGTATAATCATTAGATCTTACTTTGAATATATGCCTGTGAATCTTGAATACTGAATGCGCTAATACGTAAAGATTAACAGTCATACAAAACGAATGGAAGTAATCAGATGAATGAACTCGTGTAGAAACTAGGGTAGTTATAAAAATACAAATTCTACTTGAATTCTCGTTCTCAAAGTTCTTTTAAGTGGAAATAGATCGGTCACAAACTTACACGTCAAAACTAGTACTATTTTGTATTGCTAGAGGGAAGACGATGTCAAAATGCAATGTTATTATTTTCAATTTTCTTCAAACAAAATTTCTCTTTCACAAGCTACAGGAATGAGGATAACAGCAAACCTAGTGATATGCAAGAAAGGGGACCATGAACAAATAGAAAATGGCTGAATATGATTATGCTAATATAGTTGAAGTTTAAAATGTTCGAAACAATAGGCGTCGTCCAAGATAATCTAGTTGAAAACTGAACTTGAATGTCCCACTTTTAGGAAACATAGAACTAGTATTACAACCCTCATATGAATTCATACATAGTTTGCATATAAAGATAACATCAATTACCTACACTGTTAACCCACCGTCCCTCACATGAGAAATACAGTTAACAGAAGCTCTCTATAACTAAAATTATTAAGCTCGGGAGTGCCATCGAAAAAGTTTTCTGTGAAAAACACTAGTTTTAATGATGACTAAAAGGCAACTTCTTATCCTCTCTAAAATCTAGGCAGCGATACATTTACTTTGAAAGATAATAATAGGAAATACAGTTTCAGAAAACTACTTCAGTAATTCTGTCTTCAACTACAAATTTCAATATCATTTTAAGCCTTTCAGCACATTTGTTTCATGCGACCAATCAAACTCGAGACCCTATCCTTACAAACGAGTGTAAATACACCTCTCATCCCCTCAGGAACAAGTTCAAAGCTTTATAATTCCAGAAAATATACTGACAATCTAGCTGCCATTCTCATACGAGTGTATATACTGTAACGTTTCTGTATTCAAAACTTTTAACAGTCATGATCCCATCTTATAATCTAAAAGGCTTTGTCGCATATGCTTAGGGCTAGAAATATTCTACTATAGCTTAAAATACCACGAGAAAATACTTTCGTTGCTTAATGGAAACAGCTTAAAGCTGGAAATCTAGTAACAATCGCAAAGGGTACGGTTCCTGCATAGTATTTTACCCATGTAATTATTATTTGTTTTATAAAATTGCTTTATAACAATGACAATTGCAGTGCTTAGATACGATAAAACATACTAGTTTCGAATATGTTAGTTAATGTTTATAGTATGTGTGCAGCAACTAGGCCTAACTGCATGGAAGCAGAATATTCTACAAAACCTCCCATGTTCTACGTTCTTTCAGTAATGGATCCTTGAAATGTATTTAAACATATAATCGAAATCTATGATACTTTTAATTTATGACAAGCACTTCAAAATGTGTTATTTAATTAACTTACTCCTAACGATTTATTTGAATTTAGAGTGATTCTTCCAATATTTCCGAGAATATTCCAGGAATATTCAAAGTATATTATATGAATACTGTGCAAATACTGCATTACCGTTATATTTAAACACAATACTGATATTCTGCCTAACTTTAAGGGATATCTTAATGAATACTCATTTGTATATGACATGTATTTAACTGTAATTCTTTTACACTTTCACAAAAAAAATAATTACCTCACTTCTGAAAATAAATAATTCAATTACAACAAAATGTTAAGTACTGCCATCTCTGGTTTTAACGCGGAGCATCAGAAATAAGTGAGGAAACATTTTTTTAAGTTATCTGATATCAGTATTTTTAGTTTCAAGGGAAGAGTAAGAATGTTCGGAGGAGAAAGTATCTTTAAGAACTGATTAAACTGTGTTCATCATAAACAAAATAAAATCCTATGGCAAACGTTTATAAATATAATAAAGAATTTCATTATAAAACCTTAGAGAAATAGTGTAAGAATGGTGAGCCCATCTGACTGGCCAATGCATATGATTTTTAAGTGTTATGAATAAATGCTACTTGGAACTGTTACTTTATATAACAGTTTATCGGAAGGTTATAAGAGATTAAGAACAAATCAAAATTTTGATGCAAGAAGGAGTGCGGGGAATCATGACTGAGACATGCATGTACTGATTAAGAATATTATGGAAACAAGCAGCGCAGATAAAAGGCGGAATACGCCAATTAAAATTGTCTATGACTTTCAAAATACAAAGTTCTTCAATAACATTAATCCTGCTCTCACAACGGAATATTAGGTTTTCGATCACTTTTAGAAGAAACGGTTTCAACAGAATGAGGCTTTAATTCAAAAGGATATTTTAAAGTTCGTTAAGATTTATTCTGGAAATCACCATCAGAGAAAATAAAGTTTGATTCGTTAAAATTTTCTGCACTATGTAAATCATTTTCAACAGGTTTTGAAAAAAACAAAAAAAAAACAAAGTATAATTCCCTCTGGGAAATACAGTTCAATGTCCCTGAAGATTGAATAGGACAATCAAAACTAGTCACTTTCGAAGACTAATATACCTTTTATATGCAGCAAAGCTAAGGCGACACGTTCTACTTTTTGCACCGCGTAAACAAAACTGTCTGATGAGTAACCCAGTACTTCCTCTTCCTCTGAGTAAGAGTAACCTGAAGAGTAACCTCTTCACACCACGGTAAGCTTTGGGAAGACATGATCAACTGAGACTGGTTTACTTACTGCTGTTACAAGTCTAATCCTGCAGAGACTGATGGAAACCAATCCACTTCTTACTTTCATTGTCCAATGAATGGGCACTTTCACTTTTAGATGGGGAAAAAGTATCAGTTACATCGTGAATTTCGCCTTTAAATTTAGATAATAACAAGGTACCATGTTACGCTGTTTCCTGTGTAATAATAATTCTGTCTTTTAATGCACTATATTGAACTTTGGTAACTCATCTTGAGCTACCAGTAAAATGAAAATACAACATTCACAATGGATTAAAGGTTGCAAATTATAATCTTTTTAATCACGTGCACAAAATTTGTCCTATATGAGTAGTTCTTCACGTATTTTGTTTCCCAAAAGAAAACGAAGTCCATAATCAAAGTTAGCTTTTAAATGATTAGTTCCAGGATGAGTATTTACATAACAATTAAATATATGATCTATATTCTTCGGATTTAATAACACTCGATAAACAATATCACTCAGACACTGAAGGCAGTTCTCTTCACTTACTGGTGTTCCACGAATTAAATATCCCAAACAGTCATGTTCACTTATATACTTGTTCGAAAATGCACATGCGGAACAAAGTAGAATGTTTTAGTGGTCCAATTACGAACTGATTTCAGTATATAAGGTTAATCAGCACATTTTGTTCGACATCCAAAGGAATGCTTTACGGGGAAAGAAGATGGTGAGTTAAAAATGGTATTGAAGATTGAAGCTTTAATTTTAATTAAGTCACTGAACACCTACATAGAGAACAAGATTCAACTTGTCTCCACCATAAAACGTGGCAAAAGGAAAAACAATAGTGAAATACCGCTCATGGTATACTCAAAACTTTTAAAAATCTATGTGAAGAATAATATCTAGGTTGCTTAACGCAAATGGTAGGTATTGTGCACAATCTAATAAACACTTAATTATTAATATATTTCCTGTAATAACCATTTTTAACTTCACTTATTCAAGGTTCTTAAAAGTAAAGTCAAATTTTCTTCATCGATTCGGAGTAAAAGTAAATTACGAGGAAATTTCTTTAAAATATCAAAATGCACATAATTTCAAGAATAAACATGATAAATATGATTAAAAAAACACAATATTCGTTATTAGTATACATGTGCCTCTCTTCATAATCTGGTTCTGCAATGACGTCTTTCTCAGTTAATTTTGCCTTTACTTCATCCACTCTGAGTAAAAGTAAATTGCGAAGAAAATGTTCAAAATTTCAACACTATTAAAATGTACATATTTCGAAAGACAGAAATGATAAATATGAAAAAAATACACAGCCTCCATTATCAGTCTATACGTGCGTCTCCTCAAAGACCTTTCTTCATCTATGGATCGTATTACACAACGATGTCTCTGGCGATTGCTCACATTATCGAAACATGCAGCACACAAGGTTCTCCATCTCTAACAGACTTTACGTGACGTTTCTGACATACTGTTTAATTGCCTGCGTGTGGCAAAGAAAACCTTGTACATCCTAATTTGGCACTGTTTCCGATTGAATTTGTGATTTTATGTTATCACCACCGATTTTATTTAATATATGTGGAGAAGTTATCTTTCAAGTATCCCGATGAATTATGTTCAGCATATTCTGTTACAGTAAAGTTTATTTTAGGAGTTAAGAAGGTTCTGATTTACTTCCCCTCAGAAAAGGACCCTCTGGCTTTTAAATTTGCCTATAAATGAACTCTCTGATATGCTTCCTTTCACCTAATGTCATAGCCAGAATAAAATTTTCAGAATGTCCAAAAAATGCATTATGTTAAATGATAGGCTCTATTACTTCGAATTTGAATTTAATTTTATTGATGGCATTTATGTATCTAAGGCTCAGACCGGGATAGGGGAGAGAAAAAGAGAGGAGAGGAAGGAATTGTCCAGGACCTAGTGTAAAGGTATCATCCAAGAATTTTCATGGTGAGGCTAAGGATGACCTCTGGGAAATCTTAAGTCAGGATGGTCGACGCTGGGATATTACTCTGGACCTCCCGAATTCTAAGTCAACGCTCTACCATCGAATTACGGCTGCTCAATTCTATTACTTGGAGTAAGTTTTCAGGCAAGTACCATAAACTTTCAATTGCTTTAAACCAATTTTAAGACCGTCTGTAAAATACTTGCTTCCCGTGAAACCACGTAACCATCTGGTTGCTTTTATCTTGTGGTCGTAGGTCTACGTGGTTTTGAATTAAACTAAACAAGTATTTTACAGACGGCCCTAGTCATGTCTTTGAAGCAATTGGAAACTTACTGTATTTGCCTGAAAGCTTACTTCAACCCCTGTAATGGAGTCCAATGCACTTTTTCCTCATTCTGAAAAGTTTCTTCTTGCTTTGATATTAGATGAAAGGATACACATAGTTTGTGCATAGGTGAACTTAAAAGTCAGGCACTCAGTTTCTAAGGGGATGTCAATTAGAACCTTCTTAACCCCTAAAAGTTACTTCACAGTAACAGAATATGCTGAAAAAAATTATTGGAACGTTTGTAAGACAATTTCTCCACATATAGAAAATAAGTGATGGCATAAAATCACAAATTCAATCTGGAACAGTGCCAAATTAGAATATAAAAGGTTTTCTTTGCCACATGCAGGCAGTTGAACAATATGTCAAATTTTTGTTACAAGTTCTGACATCAATTTGACACATTGTTTAACAGCCTCAGTCAGAAGCAAAGTATACAGAGCTCAGCCCAGAGATGGACACGTCATAATCTCTATGCTATTATTGTCTTATATTTTGTATTTGTCTTTTCTTGAAATCTAAGAAATATTGTAATCAATCTTGGTATACGAAATGAACCATGATTATATATTCTGCCTTAAGAATAAAGAGATAGTAATTTTGTATATTTCGATGTATATTATGTAACCAATGGCTCTGTGTGACCGAAACAAATTAAAAGAAAATATCAGAGAATATACCTGCTTTTGATTGTAAAAAGAGAACTCGTACATGGCAAAAGTGTCACAATTTTAATATAATTCCTAATAATTATCATTTAAATAAGTCTAAGAAACAGCGAATGCAAGAAATTAACTTACAGAATTTTGAACGTTGGCTTAAATTCTAGTGTGTGACCATGATTGAACGGGAGTATATACGTGAATAGCAAATATTTAACTAAAGGAGACACCTTTTTCTTAAAATCGAAAACATGTTCAAGGAATGTAAAACTCACGTGAATAGGTGACCGATTTCGTAACTCAATGTGAATTCAGGTGAATATGTCAACATGTACGTATGTAAAGGGGGTGAGAAATCAATTTCTGTGAAATTCGAAGCTAACAATGTAGACGACGAAAGTGATTTGTTTTGCAGCCGCAAAGGTTATCACGACAAGCAGAGTGAGTAAACCACTGCTGAGGCAGCGTCACACAACATTTTGTTTGCTTCTACGTAACTACATTATGGATCGAGAACGTCGGATGAATGTTGCATCAAGTATTTGGAAATTGCAGTCTGTTGAGAACGCGGAATCTGATTAAAGCCTGTTTGGCTCTCCACTAACAAAGTCATACATAAAGCGACGTAAAGCGTTTTATACAAGTTTTCAAAACAGGCAAATTTTGACGAAGAACACCTCTTTTCTAGTACTTAGAGTAACATGAGAGAAATTTTATATATGAATTTAATATTGCATTAGTTTGTATGTGTGAAAAAGAATATACAGTTAGGGATTTTCTTTATGCAGAAATATTTTACTCGTCGTGTCATTATAAGATTGTATTATTGTGCTTTCCATGACAGTTACAAATCAATCATTTAACTTCTTATTTCTCTGAGGGATAATTAAAAATGTCTATACAAAAAGAGTATACAGTTTGGTAATGTTTTCTGCAAAATATATTTACTCGTAGTGTCAGTTATAAGATTGTATTTACCTGTTAATATTATTGTGCTTTCCATGACAATTACAAATCAAAGGTATTATTAAGAAGTGTCTGGTTAATAGCAGTATTGACAGCAATATTTAGACTTTATTAGTCTCAATATAGCTCTATATATGTTGCTTATAATGAAACACTATGCACAAAGGATTCGCTTTCTTTCTGTCATAATCTTGTCTATAGTTGTTTGATCTAACCTTTTGTCTCTGACACTAAGATTAGCCTAAGGGGCTGCTTCTTCCGTGGTAATTTCCGCCGGAATCAGTTGATTCTATCTAATATTCCATTCACTGAAAATTAAACTACATTTCTAAGAAACAAAAGAAAAAGTGTTATGTTTCTGTTTATTTTAATTTTTAAGCTTTCTACACATTATGCTGATACCGATTCATTTTAGAACAACATTAAAAGTTAAAAAAGTTGTAGATTAGTACTGCACTAATGTCCTGAGCCAAAGTTTCCTAAAGGCCTTAAAATCAAAATTCAGATTTAAAGTACTGTACTACATCTTAAAAGAAAAACTACACTTTAAAGTAAACCAAACAACCAAACACAAATCTACTACAGTAAAGTATTTACAAAGACTAAAAAATTCCCTTAGGTGTTTCAAGTTATATAGAAAGTTCTGTACTATGGTGGGCAATACAATGTTTACATGACTTTATTATACACGAATGTTCTCTAAGCCTAGAAGATAGGCCACCCAATTGACGTAGAGTGGGCGGTGTTTGTGATTCTTAGAGTGTGTGCATGAACTGAAGGGTTGCAATTTTCATTTATTTAACAGAAAACATTATCACATGTCCTGGGTTCTAGAAATATATTTATTATTTCTTGTAGTATGTAGCAAATAATAATAATAATAAAAAAAAACTTCAGAGAATCGCATTTCAAACACCAAAACAGGGAACCTACCACTATGTTTACTTTAGGTGAACCACTAGCGGAAATTTACTGAAAGGTGCAATTCAAATTGCCCAGTAGAGAAGATCCTTACCAAACATAGAGAACCGAAAATGAACTTCGAAACCTATTTTTGCTAGGTAATTTTTTCTATCCTAATAAATCCAGTATTCCATATAGTCCGGCAGATAGGTGAAATATTTGGCAAAATTGTACCTTTAGTGATAGAAACATAAGACTTACAGCACCTTATTCTAAAGATTTTAAGATATAGGACCATCTCAAAATTTTTCCGGAACCGATCGCCATTTTGAAAAAAATGGCGCAAAGAACGCTTTTTTTGCATTTATCTCACAAACGGTGGTCCGTACAGGAATTTTGCCAGAATACAAGATGAAAAAAAAATCATTCTGACTCGTTATTACCATTTTCCCCCCAGAACGAACGGTTACAAAGTTTCACCGGTTTTTGAATTTGAACATTTCAACACTTAACAGTAAAGGGTCAATTAATTTGGCCCCTCCTCCACACCAAATTTTACATATAAATAGTCTATCATTTTGCACCAAGTTTCGCGTTTTGCACAGCAACGGTTAAAAAGTTATAAGCACATACATTTTGGGCGGCCACATTAATGGTAGCAGTCGTAAGTCATTTTATTGTTTTTTTTACAAAAAAGATAGTGCATCCTACTGCACTCGCTTTGCACCCAAGTTTCGCAAAACCGGGTCACTTTAGATTCAAGTAAGACAGATACGCTATATGTTTTGTAAAAAAAAATGACTTACGATTGTTACCATCAATTCCCCCCCCCCCAATATATGTGCTTATAATTTTTTAACCATTGCGGTGAGAAACGCGAAACTTGGGTGCAAAACGGCCCAAAACGAGCGCAGACCGTTACACTTTTTTTATTTTATTTTTTTAGAAAATGACTGGGGGAGGGCTACTATTAACTTGGGCCCCCCAACATATATGTGCTTATAACTTTTTAACCGTTGCTTTACAAAACGCAAAACTTGCGTGCAAAACGGGTACAAAACGATTGGCCATTAATTTCTAAAATTTGGTGTGGTTGAGGGACCAATTTAATGGACCCTTTTCTATGAAGTTGAAATGTTCAAATTCAAAACCGGTGATAACTTTGTAGCCGTTTGTTCTAGGGGAAAATTGGTAATAACCACTCGGAAAGAGAAAAATATGGTTTCTCATTTTCTACTCTTGCAAAATTCCTGTAGAGGCCACCGTTTGTGAGATAAATGCAAAAAAACCTTTTTCGGGCGCCATTTTCTCCTAGATGGCGGCCGGTTCCGGAAATATCTGAGATGGCCCTATATCTTAAAATCATTAGAAA
>JAGDQP010057693.1:0-12696 GCA_022664845.1 Lepisma saccharinum
TATATATATATATATATATAGAGAGAGAGAGAGAGAGAGAGAGAACATATGTGTATGTGTATGTATTTGTTTTTTTTTTAATTAGTGTACTAATTTCAGAGAAAACAGCAATAAGGAAACCCGCTTTTATATCACTTAACATCAGATTCACAACAGAAACTAACGAACGGAAATTATAATTACCACAATTATGCTATAAAAATATTATATATAGCATATGGTTTTATAATCCTTTAAGCTGGCATAAGTTCCAATGTTCTTTCTGAAATGTCCAAATTTCTTTCACTAATTGCCAGAGACATGCTTTGGTTAGATAAAAATATTATTTACCCATACAACTTATTTCGCAATAACTCAATTGTGTTCAAGTCCAGTGACTAGAAGTCCGAACGGTAACTAATACTTTCTTTTCACATTGGATAGCGTCAACACGTTTTTATACAATATTGAAGTGAATTTCGGTACATTGCCATGTTGAAAAATGAACCCAGAACCAACACATATGAAGCAGCGTAACATCGTGACACTAATACAGGACATGAGGGAACAAAGTGATGGCAAGTAAACTTTTTCACTTAACGTACGGAAGTGCAAGATAATCTTAGAAGTTAGGGTTTCCTGATTTTATGAGAGCCCTGTACGTAATCACTTGCTTATAACAGGAATTTAGAAAGTAAAAGCGATATAAGAACAAATGGGAGAAGGTCATCAGCTCACAGAACGACAGATCTGTAGGTTCGTCGTCGGAATAAGGCAAAATTATGTAAAAGCAATAAGTACAGTGCGTTGATACTATCATCGGAACAGTTACAATAACATGCAATCGTATGTTAAAAGGAAAGCTATAGTTTACCTATTCCAATTTCGAAATTTAACCTCTTGCGCTCGCACTCATAACTGGTTAAGCTGAAAGTATTTGAAAACGTACTTTTAAGTATACACTGTGGTAATTTCAAACTAAGAAAACAGATAGTCGTTTCTGTTAGGTGTGCACCACCAAAGACATTGCATCAAGATGATTATTAAGACGATGTTAGTTCTTTACTTTAATAATTAGATTCTTAGCATTCCGATAGAAACATTGTTACATAAAGAAGCAGATGTGATTTCTCCAATTTCATGATGTAACTAATTGTGTGATGTGATTATGATGATATAACTAACAATGAAGTTCAATAATTATAATGGATCACTCAAAGATGATCCAATTTCAGCGGATGCTCAGTTTTCAATATCAATGATATCATATCAGTTTTCAATATCATACCAATGAACCATTCATATTTATTTACATTCATTTTCCAAAGTTTCTATACTACAATGTGCTATATTACTGGTGATCAAAGTCATTCTCTCTTATCGACTCTGAGAGGATTACGCTCGCTAGAGGTCTCCAGCGTTATATGTCGATGATTCAAAGAAAAATGTTGTAGATGGAATGATCTCGTTTGCCTTGTGCTGAACGTGAGTGGCTCCAGAAAATAATGACTACAGATAAAATGATTAGGTGTGTATATTTAGCTAGATATTCAGAATAAAATCGATGGGCACAGCAAACATAGCTATTTCCAGCAGGCACATGGCAGTAGTAACAGAGCAAAGTAGTACGAAATAATGGGAAACTTTAAAATGTTTAGCAAGTTGATAAGATTAGCAAAAGAGACAATGGATGATTCAACATCGTATATCAAGATAGGATCACTGACAACCGATCATTTTACAATGGAGAATGGTTTGATACAAGGAGTTCGATTAGCACTCTTATCAATCTCACATTGGAAAATGTAATAAGACAAGAATGTAACAATCTACTGAAAATCAGATAAGCTAATAGGGTACCCAGACGTTATATACATCATGGTGTAGAGAGCAGGTTTCACCAACCTAATTTGCATCTCGGTATGCAAATTTTACCATGCAAATTTTTTTTTCTCTCTAATTTTTCATTTTTTTGCATACAATTAAATTTTGGATGTGTAATTTGAATATTTTGAATGCTAATGTGTTTATTAAGCTGTTTAATCTATCTAAGGGTGTTATGCATATGATTAAAACATGTATTTAATTTGTAAGAACATTTAGGTAGCATCTAGGAAAATTTAGAATTCTCCATCATTTTCTGTATTTCTTCGTTGCTCAGAGACAAGCGAGCCAGGTTTTCAGCTGAACTTCGATTGAGGGCGAAAGGTCACCGCAGCGTTGGACCTTACACTGCTGGGATATTTCTCCAGAAAGGAAGATGCAAGAAATATTCCCACTGCCTATCTACCTAGGAAACTAAAGAGAAGAAAGTTTACCTATAGTTGGCAATCATTAGTACCGTCGCCTCTCAGTCGGACAAAAATTCATTGTTTTGAGCACGTTCAGCTTAGAAATACAAAGACATGTGAAAAATATCAATTCTGACCAGAATTGACACCTTACGTCCCTTTCCCCGTCTCCGGGGTATGGCTAACCAGTGAGCCTATAACGAAAATGATGCTTCGAGACGCGGAAGGATATGTGTTTTCTGCTACATTTTACATTTATGTTGTTATGTCTATGTACACCCATAGAGAAAGTTTGTTTGGGTCTCCGTTTGCTCTATCACTATTTTTAACGTGATTCGGGTCCCTTGTAACTAATTATCAGTGCATTTATGAATAAACAAACACAGGAACTAATTTCAGATCAATCGTGCTGTCTAGCGCATGCCGATGGAGTCAAGAGGCAGCTGTGACATGTGCTGTACTGGAGTTGCAGTACAAGCCCTGTTTTCTTTTTCTGTTATCTTCCTCCCTTCATGATGTCATCTCGTTGTAAATACAGTAACCCCTCCCCCATATATCTAGTTTATAATTGTATATTTTGTACTGTCACATCTTTCTTCTTTTCATATTATTTTGTCCTTTTTTTTTGCTTTGTTTTCCTCACCAGTTAGCTCTTTCCCGCTAAGTTTGTTTTGATTTAGTTTGCCGATATCTCCCGTCAGAGGGCAGCATCGGTCGAGAGGAGAATTTGAAGCGACCTGTCTGCTACATTTTCTTTCTTTTTTCTTCTTTTTAATTGTTTTAAGAAGTGTTTTAGTGTTTTATGTATGTAATATCATGTATTTAGTATGTAAGTATAATTACTCAGTGGCTGAACTCATGACATTGAGTCAGTATAATGTAAATATTGTTTTAATATCCGAGTTGGCCAGTGCCTTGTGACAGGTGGCAACCCTGACACACAGGTGTAGTGAGTTTCTCTCTGCCTGTTTGGTGTTACGAGAGCGAGTCCCATCGGAGACCGCAAAAATACAACCTGAGGTACGAAAAGCCAACAGCCACATCGAGAGTTCTATCTTAGTTTCGAGACAATCAACATGTCGTGAAAGTTACTAGTTGTCTGAATAGAGACTCGTACTAACAGACATACTGTTCAAGTGTTAGAGCCGCATTATCAAACTGTGTGTTTTGTGATATATCCAAAGTGGTAATTGGAAAAGTGCATTACCAAAAGCACCTCACAAGTAAACAATCTTATGTGCTACAATCTTATATAATGAGTGATCAAACAGTACATTGAATCACCATAAACTCACAAATACCATTTATTTGGTGTTATACTTTGTTTTTTTTTTTATTCAATATTATCAATTTGGCTTGCACCGAATCATACCGTGCACTGCCAATGGAAATGTGTGGCATCCAGTGAGTAAACATGCCAATGTTAGAAGATGGATGATTCGAACTCGACTTTGTGTTATTAAGTACCCATTTAAACAAATCACCGCATAGTATCTTGGAACTTGTGAATTCATTCTTTTCAATGACAAGCCACCACAAGTTCACCTTGTCAAAAAGGTACGTTAGTCAACTTACGCGTAGTCAACAAGAGTGCTAACGTTAAAACTTTTGCTAAGGCACAGTATAACCAGTTGCGCTACTAAAACTGGATAAAACATTTTTTTTTACAACTTTGTGTGCTCCAGAACTTTCAACTCGTGGACTGTAGGTCCCATCCTTGGAACTCTTTACCAGCGTGTGAAACCCCAAGTGACCCCACTCAGATGAACACTGCAAGTTTCACGTCGGATAATGTAACCTTGTGGATATACATAAACAATAGCCAAGTGTAACTCCAATCTAGTGACGTCACATAAATTGTGTGTTTCAAAATTACCGGTAAAAGTCATGAAAGTGAGCTCACCACAAATAGTGTTGTTTGTTGTGTGAATGTAAATAATTCGACAGGTACAAAGGAATCATGCCTGTTATTAAGTGTATGTAAATAGTGTCTTTCATACCTCTCTACTCTTTCTAAAGTCATCAACCTCGTTTGGAATAAATCTAATTATCTCTACTGGAAGTACATAGTTTATCTTCACTTCTTCTATGGTCACCTGTGCTATCCTGAGTGTGCTCTTCACAGAGGTGAGTACTGTAAATTTAGTGCAGCATACATGTTACTATGTTTTCAGGCTTCCTAGGTTGATGCAGACGGAAGGTGGATCTGAAATTATTTCACCTTGCTTCGAAAGTACTTCATCAGAAATTACATTGCTATTCTTGCAGTCATGTGTAACCTACTAACCCCTGAGAGTACCATATCCAAGGCGAGATATGTGGTCTATTGACCTTCTTTGTATTTTTAATTAACGATCTCACGCCTCTCCAGTAATTAATATTTCTGTAATTAAATTCAAGGCGCCCCTATTAAAGTAAATGAAACTGGAGATCTTTTGTGTTGTTAACCTCCACTAATCCCTTGTTTGGAATTTAAAGTAAAAATTATAACTTGCGTGAGATATCATTAGGTTGAGGTGGAATTAGTTAACTTTATTCTAAATTTTCGTGCATATCATTAGCATCAACACCTCACCTTGTCATTTTTGACATACTTGGTATAGACCTCTACATTTTCTTGGACGTCCTACATGAGGCGTTCACATTTTCTTGGCACCACAATGTGGGGTCTTTACATTTCTTGGCGCTCCAACGCGGGAGCGTTTACAATGGACAGAACGAAGCAAGCTGCAAAAGAAACACATGCAGAATTGAATAGAAAAGCCATGGAAATACGTCTAAAAATCAACACAGGCAAAAGGAAAGCAATGCTACAGAATAGGAAGTCAGGACTACAATGTCATGTAGGTAGTAGGATGCTCCATGACTTCTCGGCTTGTATAAATGACCTAATGACAAATTTATTAGATTTAATAAAATTAGAGGTTGTTTCGTAATGTGCAATAGACCACTTAATATTCATAATTATGTGGATGAGAAATACGAATAACCACTCAGATATTTATTTACTTTTAATGGGGTGACTAAGAACATTTGAAGGCAAAAACGAGTATAAAGAGAATTAATTGCTTGCAATTCATATCAAACGGATTATTAATGATCTATCATTTCACTTACCTACAGATAAATGGTATTTACTCATAGAGAAAATGGGATAATGAAAGTGACTTAAGAAATCTTTTGAACAGATACATAATCAAAAGACCTCAGATTAAAGTGGTCATAAGTCTATTTTAAAGTATATACTCTGGACTAGGAAAGCTAAAACAATGAGTTAGAATAAAAGTAACTTCTGTAAGGCTTATGTATCGGTTTGAAATGTAATTGATGGACTGTCATTTTAAGGGAAGTGTATATTAGGTTCTTAATGTGTTTTTCAATCATAACATTATTTTTTTAAATCCTTTTGGTGTTGGCATTTTCATGTTTTGACTATCGTTTACTTCGTGTGTAGAGAAGGTTCCCATTCATTTTTAGTTGTCATCCGAAAAACGCTATTGATTTGAGTTCAAAGGAAAAAGATGAAGGATAATTTTTGTTCCTAAACAGATATTCGAAAAGAACAGAGAAATCCAAGAATCACAGTACTTGAATGTGAAATGATTTTTTAAAATTCTTTATTCGCTTGATTTCCATTAAAATTGTGTTCACTTCACGTTTTCCTTCACATCATATTATTTATGTCAAGAGCTATTTTTAAAACCATGTTGTGAAGGTTATGCATTATCCCATAATTACATATCTTGTTACATAATAATAATTATCTAATTTGTTTCTATAGGTATGAGAAATTCTCATCAAGAATTCCGGTGTCTTCATAAAATCTTTCATCATACAGTGTTTATATAATTTAACTTTATTTTTATATGGGCCAGTGTAGTAACTTTGGACTTCGGTCCGTCACAATTAGCCCTTTAGTCATTAAAATGCATACTCATGCCCCTGCCTGGACTCGAACCCGGGACCTTCGAGTCGTTGGCCCACCGCCGTACAATGTTTACGTATATTACGAATAGTGTGAAGAACAAAGGTTTCCAGTATGCTAAAGGAAATATTACAATCTCAAAGTATATCTTTACTCATGTAGATGTAATTAATAAGAGTAGATATACTGAGGAATAACAAAACGAACATGTAATTTACTTTAAAAAGGATTTAACGAGGGACATTTAATAGAGTTGTTTAACCTACTTCAAGTAGGCTCAGAAACATGGAACTTGACACAGTTAATTGCTGTAACAAATTTAAAATTACCGCCTTCTCACACTTACCATTTCTTTTACAGATAGTAATATCGATATAATAAAAAATGTTGAACAAAGCAAAAGCTAGAGTAATGATCAGTGTCCTTTTATAATTTATAAATAGACAGGAACTATTTAATGTGGTAATTTATCGCTAAATCCAATCTAATTGCGGGGTCGTAAGAGTCAGACGTTTTTCCACGCATCATCATTGACAAAATACACCAAGAGGTGAAATTAAGCCTTGAGAGTTGGATGTTCATCGATGACCATCTCAATGTAAAGGTCTGAAAAATAAGTGGATATTCCGCTTGTTGTCAACTTTTCAGAATAATGAAAGAGGCATAATCATTGCAATTATTGCTATTCAACCACAATCAAGACGATTTTTATCAAAACTAAACCTTAGGATCAATCCTAAAATCAAAATGTGTAGGAATTTTTATTTTCCACCTCTAAAAAAAATAGCACCTCTGCAGTCCTTTGTTGGGAAGGTCGTTTTGCCAGATTGTTGGACCAGGATGGAGAAATAATTACTGATTTTCTGCCAAAAGGGGCTATTATGTCAGATAGTGATAAAAATAAGGAGCAAATAGATGTATGGTAAGCTGAAAAAGTATACGGATTTTTAAAAAATGCAGTGCTCCAATTCATAATTACACATTTGCAAACAGTACTGAAAATATATTTCTACTCTTTCCCATACATCGTACTCTCCAGACTATCTATATAAGATATTCTGCTATTTATGTTTCGCTACATTTTTTAAAAGAACTTATTTCGGTGGTAATCAGAAACTCATTCTTGCAACAGCCATGACTGAGTAGAGCGAGTAAGGAGTTCAACGTAGGGTTATCAGGGACAGCATTCACCATTAGGAACATTATGCAAATATTGATGGAAAATGTGTAGAGAAGGAGAGAAAACTGTGCAATTTTTCATGATTCCAGTCCAGGGGTAGTGAAAGTGTGTCACGACAATCGTATATCAAACACTCCCCGTGTTTATTTGCCTTTTGAGTTACTGGAGTTGTCAAGTATTCTTTCAATACAACACGTTGTTTTTTCTCTCAAGCATTGATCTACAATTTAGTTTTAATTGATTTTAGTTTAGCAAATGAGGCTTGTATTGTAGTGGGGTAGATCTAATTGAAGACATTTCTTCTATGATGGTTATATTAAATTGGTGTACAAAGTTTCAAGCTTTCTCCTACCCCATTATCAAAAAGAAACATAGTCAAGAAGGAGTTCTAACACGAATTGTAATCTTATGGGACATTACTCTAGTGAGTTAAAAGATAATTTATTACGAAATTGAATATATTTTTAAAGGAAAAAAGTAACTCGAAGATTTATAAACCAGATTTCAGTTCTGGATTCCGCGTGTAGTGCAATTACTACGAAAATCAATGTGGTGTTTGTTGTTCATAACGTATACCACTACAAACAAATCGTTTTTCTCAAATGATGTTCATATTTCTGAATTATAAATCTACCAACAGTATCATAATCCACTAACCAGAAAATCTGTGAGATTTTTTGTTTATTGTTTTAATGTTTAAGTAATTGAAATTATCAAGATACAAACAATTAAGCTACATTATTATTTCTAGGTTTGACTGACTGCAATGCACCGCGAATATGACTTGAACATATCACTTTAGCGATATTGAGTATCGGGTGTGTCGTAAAGTAAGCTTCGTCAGCCATTTAATAACTACATATTGTTTATTCAAGTGTGTGTGTAGATTATCATTAAGATGTTTATCAGTAGAATATTATTCACCCTTGTATACTATTCCACAGATACAATACTTTTTCGAACCAACAAAGGTATGACCATTTTGCACTTGTATAAGAACTTCTATAGATAATTTATTTTTCTGAACACGTATAAGCTAAACTTTGCTTTGTCACTTGTTCATTGCGTTTCGTATGAAAATAGATTACATGACTAAGAAGAGGTGTATTGTCCTCGGTTTTCTTAATTTAACGTGTTTAACACTTGTGACACTATACGATTATTTCAATAAAAATTAACAACCTTTTTCAATATTCTGTATGCATCAACGCTACAGAACTATTGTTAGCAGTACCACCAGAGCAATGATATACTTATCCATGACTCAGATTCCAAGGAGTACAGCTCTTAACGGATTCCAAAGCTGAAACAATATGCTATAAAATTTCTGTCAAATCAAGAATTACGGTGATTATATGACTGATTTATGTCAGGATATTAAGAAAGAGAATAGAAGTCGTACTTAACACGGACACTTTCCTGCCTTCAATTACAGTTATTTTTACAACGATGAAAACATTTTTCTTTATTTGTTCTACTCAAAAACAATGGAAATAAAATAGGAATTAATTGATATTTTGAGTTTTGCCTGAACTTGACCTTGTTACAAATTGTTACATGAAAACTATCTTCCAATTTCCTAGAAGCAAGACTTTGACATTAATTTTATCTCTGCTTCTTTTAACATTCTTAAAACTAGAATTTGCAATTTTTCAAAACTAATGCTCCTTCATATCTTAACCTATGATCAGAGTCGAAAACTCATTATTTACTCTTTAAAATTCAGTCTCAGGTAAGAACCTGCAATTTCTTCCATTTTTCGTCTTTTCCTGGAAAAGTGCCAGAATGGACATACTACGTTTTATAATAGGAACACTCATTTCTGGTCTTAATAATTCCTAATTATAACTAAATTCACAGGTGTAACAAATTGTCATTTATTACACAGTCTCTCTTCCATTTATTTGGTGTAAAATTTGAACCATCCAATCCGAGTTTGAACCATCCAATCCAGAAACGTCACGTGTACAGACAATATTGGACAGAAAAACAATTGACAGATACACGAAAATCCAGGTATATTAAGAAATGTTAAAAGCAAAGGGAAAAAACAAATATCCTCTTTCATCTATTACAAAAATGTTCGATACCCTAAAAAATACGTTATAATACTTCAAAAGAACTCCAAAACTTTTATTTGCGCCAAATAAAAGCAGAAATACTGAATACATTCAAGGCGTTTCGTCAACAAGGTCTCACAGTTCATGAGTGACTATAATATTTAGAACTGTGCAATAATACGCAACGCCCTCATAGCACCTCCATCGAATCCAATACTAAGGAGTTTATTTATGAAAGACAGTCATAAGAACTGAATTGCTGAAACTTCATACAAAGGAAAATGGTTATTATATTATCTTTATAAAATATGCAACAACAACAAGTTACATAAAATAAGAATGTATGTACTGTACCAAGCAAATAGGATATTACAAAAGTGTTATTTAAGCATACCTTATGTAATGTAAACACAACGATTACAGCATTGACTTCCCGGATAGACCGCAAGAAAAGATCAAGGTACCTGAATTCCATGGGCCATCCTTTCCTTGTGTCACGCTGACCAATGGAGTTCGTATGAGTATCTCTGCACCCAGAATTGGGGAAACAAAGTGTAATGAGTGACTTTTGTATTTACAAGAGTCAGTTCTATTTTCGTTCTCAGAAAACTACGCGTCGCGTCGAACAGTACTTAGTGTAATTACAACGATCATAGAAGTTTTCTGCGGTCTATCTGGTAAGTCGGATATACGCTGTACAATGTACAAATGGGAGACTTAAACCTTTTACTCTCAAATCCTCTCGCTCTATTATTTACTACTGCTACATCCTTATCTATAGATCCCAGTACAAATAAGGACGAATCGAAGATTCGTTACGAATAACTGAAAAAAGTAATTACAATCATTTCCTTGCGTCTAATAATTTCCTTTATAGATTTGAAAAGGAAAGTCGTATAACCTCCCGAAAGATTACAAAATTTGTTATTCATAGAGATATAGAAGAAGAGTCCACGCTAATTGAAAAGGGCAAACATTTTGTGCGGAAGATTAACGATACTTTGTAGGTCTACCCCGTGTGATGACATTTGTGTGTTACCGACCAGTCGCGTTTTCGGTATGAAATGACGTCTGGTAGAACGTTATTACACAGTCCCGAGAAACTCTTTCGATGGTAAATCTGTGACATCCGTCGCACATTTGTACACAGTCCAAGTTCCTATTTTATTAGCAGGCATACTTGGGACACACCTTTATATCTGCTTCCAAGAACCTAAAGGTCAATTTGGCCTCCAAAACAATAGAAATCTTGGACGAAATCAGACCTGACTTTATTCAAGGAACCATCCCAGCATTTACCTGATGTGACTGAGCAAAACCAGGAAAGAGCTCAATCATGATGGCCGGTACCAGGAATCAAACCCGGCCCCTCCCAATTACAAGCTGAGCACTCTACTGACGGCTCTATCTCGTCGAAATATATAGTAACAAAGAGATGTAACTGAAGGCATGGAATGAGATTGATGAAAAACAGTGTGGCGCATAACACTTCTGTGGCGCTAACCATTGCCACTGCCAACACTGGTACCAAAATGAACGAGAAACAAAGGTAGTTATGAATCGAACGATCAAGTGTGTGGCAGGGTTACAAAATTGTTATTCGTAGCTTGAAAAAGTGTTATTACAAGAACAACATTTATACCCATAACCACAACTATATGATTCGAGAGAAACCATTTCACGTAATATTTCTTTCGAATATAAAGCAATTTCTCTTGCTATGTTACAAGATCATTATCATGAACGGTTTCAATAACACAGAGAAAATTTCTGGGATCGTTGCGTCCTCGATCAACATCTGGAATGTTTATAGTTATAGTAATCTCCTATTTTGAAGAGAGAATTTTTCAGATGATAACTAATCAGACATGTCAACTCTCACGCAAAATGCGTGACTCACTCTAGAGAGACACCATTGCAAGAGATATTGGTAGATGGGTAGTACGTAGAAGAATTGTTGAACTTATCAGATCGTAAACTATTTCAATAACTTTAAAAACGGTTAGTTTAAGTAGAACCTGCTATGAAAACTGAAATTACTTGTTTCCGTACACTGTCTCTTTTTTAATAGTACTTTTGTGATAATTAACGTCTGTGTTCAAACTCTTTGACATGTTTCTCGTTTCTCACACAATCTCCCGCATTTCCCCCTTCAGGTTGACAAAGCTCCCTCATTGCCACTTCTGTAACTTGATCATTTTCTTGGTTTGAGTAATAAGTCCCTGCCAAAACATCGCTTGTTCTAGAACACAAATGACACATTACTGAAACACCATATCCTTCCTTACCTACTGAGACACCGCATACTGACCTACCACACACTTTTGTTTACAGACAAAGCAAATTTGTGTTTTGTCCAAATCAATGGAAAATATGGCATCAGCTGATCCTTAAGATAGTTCCTGTGAGTCGCTTTTATTTTTATTGTTATTCACGTTTGCCACAACAGAATGTCTGTGAACAGCTGCTGCATTGCTGCCATTATTTACCGATCCATGTGAATTGTTGATCAAGCACTCTATTTGTTCTTGAGACTGAATACCATTTATGTTGTCTCGAGGAAAAGCAGATGTTAACATACCTCATTTTATCCTGTAGCCAGACATTGCTTCAAATGGAGCCTGCGTGAAATAAAGTGTTTCTTGTGAACTGCAGAAATCTAATACCTTCTGACCACTTTGTTGTTTTGCTTTCACCTAGCCAAGCTATTAGAATGTTTTCAATGTCTTTGTTAGTTCTTTCAACAAAACACTGGGTTTGTGCGGGTTTTGTTACGCACCAACTTACGCGTCTTATTACGCACCGGAATCTTTCAAAACCCGGCAATGACCCGAAGTCCGTTCCTCAATAATAATAATAATTCTTTATTGTTATTATTTTGAGGGACGACGAATTTGTTCCAACAACAGTAAAATCATAGAAATCCAATTTTACAACAATATTTTACGAGCATAGCAATAATCCTTGGAAGGGATTCACAAAAACTGTCGGAAGTGAGAAAATTAACGCAAATTCTAGGACTAATCTAAGCTTGTAAAGCATATGCAAATTTACGGAAGTCAGATACGCCTAACTTACGGCAACCCAGTGTGCGAATTACCAACGGGGATGTGGCGGAAATTCCTCCTATGAGTCTACACGTGGGCGCATGTAAAACATTATATATATATATAAATCACAGTCATATTCAATCCACTAGTGGATGAGGCCTCTCCCCGAAGGGAGGAGTTGGTCTACTGCTCCCACGCTGACCAGACGGGT
>JAGDQP010057694.1:0-12696 GCA_022664845.1 Lepisma saccharinum
CGTGACATACTCGTGATGATACACTGTCATACCAAATTTCATTTCTCTATCTCGAACGATGTGAAAAATGGTATTTCAGCTGCCATTTTGAATTAAAGATGGTGAATTTTTTAAAACGTTGTTATGTTTTCCTAAACTACTCTTGATAACACATCATTATGCCAAATATCGTATATCTGGCTCAAGCAGTTGGAAAATGGATTTATGACGCCCACCATTTTGGATCCAAGATGGCGTCTTTAGAGATATTTTGTAATATTTTCATAATCTACTAATAATGTTGTACTGTCAAACTAAATTTCATTATTCTAGCGGCAGTTGTTTAGGCTGTGTATTCCTTAAAAGTTTAGGATTGGCGGCCATTTTGAATCCAAAATGGCGACTTTTCAAATTTTTAAAAAGTTTTCTTAATTTGCTATCAATGATGTAGTTTCATACCAAATTTCACTGTTCTATCTTTAGTCGTTTAGGCTGTGTATTCTTTGAAATTTTAGGTTTGGCGGCCATTTTGAATCCAAGATGGCGTCCTTTTCAAAATGTAGGAACTTTTCCTTTATCTACTTATCTTCCTCTATCTTCATACCAAATTTCATGTTTCTAGCTTACTCCAAACACCCTAAACAATATGATGAGTGAGTGAGTCAGTTAGCCTAAAATGTGCAATTTCAGGGGTCCACAACTAGAACATAGTTTGAGATACGAATATGAAATTTTGTACATCTGCACATATTTACCATATCTCCTTAACGGCGAAAGCTCAAATTCCTATCTTTAACATATTTTTTCTAACGGGGCCCCCAAATCGTCGATTTTGCCATAAACTCTTGTTCCTATATAACATGCTTCTGGCAGTGCTGACGTTTTCTGACGTGAAGAACTTGACTCATGCACTGCCGTGCATGTTGATATAGATTCATTACAGTATACATCATTTGAACCAATCATTAAAACTAATACCTCTTCTCTATTTATAAAAGCATTTTCAAAGACACCGTCACTAAGAATATCGAACGATTTAGCACCTGGTTTGATTATTCCTAAAACCTTGTGTAAACCTCTTGAACCTAAGATTTGAGAAAGACCTCTACCATGGCTATCAGCAAAAATTTTTAGATTCACATGTTTGGCATGCTTTATGAAGTTTACATCACTAATTTGCGCTTTCCTAGAATATTTTGAACATTTTTGCGATTTACCCTGAATATGCAGACTATCAGCTTGAGCAACAGTTTCAACTGGCGATGCCATTGTTAAAGTGGCTGTAATTTGCCACATTCTAATAATATCCTCCAAAACTGCTATTTTGTTATTTAATATTTCCACTTGAGATTGATAAAACTTGTAATGTGTAGCATTTTTATATTTTTAAAGTTGAATATTTTCTACAAAATGGCTACTTTTCGTGGTCTACACTTCCTGTATCTAATGCTTCTGAATTTAAATTTTCAATACGTAATCTATTTTGATTGGCTGTCAGCTTGTAACGTGAGTCAATTCTGATTGGCTCACGAAGGTCAGAAGCGAGAAGTGAGGACGTTGGAGGAACCATGTGCTGCTACAGGCAGTTGGTTTTACGAACTCAGAAAAATATAATAATAGGGGATAACTTCTATATACATAATTTTTATAATCCCAAGAATGGTAACCAATGGCTTTACCAATTTTCCATTGGGTTACAAAGACATTCAATATTTGTGATGTTTGTGCTCTTGGGAAGGAACTTCCATTAGTAAGAAAGAAGAGCTACACATTACATATTATTATTATTATTTTTTCTGAGTTCGTAAAACCAACTCCTACTGTTATATTTAAAAGCAACAATCGCTGTGCTTAAAATTTAATGTTTGTTAAAATTGGTAAAGTGAAACAAGCAGGGTTTTCCAGTATCTTTAGGTTGAAAGGAAGACGTCCTTTAATGAAAGCAGTTATAGCTGTTTACTTGTTCTGTTGTTTCAGTAAGGTCAGGAATACGCTTTATCAAAACGCTGTAGGATTTGTGTGTGTGTGTGTGTTAAGGAAGCAATTCTATTGCCAGAGGGTAAAAGAAACCGTGCTGTCTGTCCGCTCGAAGCAAATGACGTATTTCACGAGTGTGATAAAGAGTCATGTAGAACGAAATAGGCCTAACTTAGCTGTCGTTAAGCTTAATGCTTGCGTTCAGGTTAATACATGGAAAGATTTTTCTTGTCTGTTAAGTTCATTTAAATTTATTTTTGAAATAGAAAATAAAAAATGGCTTTGAATTCAGAACTGAATATTAGTAGGTTAGAAGGATTACCAGAAAATCCTGATATAATTCATTCTGTTGATGCAAGGGGGAGGTATGCTTCTTCCACTCTTGGGATGAGGGAAGGGGAAGGTCTCGACCCTAGCCTGAACACAGGGTACTACTCCAACAGTGCTCTGGATAATCAACAAAAAGGTAATAAATATTTAAATCTGATTGATTTCGATATCAGTGATTATGAACAAACAGATTTAAATGAAAAGCAACAAAATAAACGTTGTTTTAAAGAAAAAATGCAAAACTTGGAAACAGATCCCAAAGTGTTGGATAGAGGTAAGACACTTGAAGTAGGGATTTGTAAACAAGGTCCATTGTTAAGAAGTAATGAAGTGAAGCAATGGATAACCGAAAGTCCACAAATTGAAAATAGTTTTTCAAGTAAGACTTTTGATACTAAACTTATAGTACTGGATAAGAGCAGTGACGATGTCACAATAGGGCTCGATTTATTTCCATATTTTGATATTTCTTTTAGTATTCCAAAGAGGATGATAAGTGTTGGAAGATATACAATTGCCACTTATTTTGGATTTTTTTCGAAAGAAAATGTCGATTGTTCTCTAGAATTTGTAGGTCCCAATAAGCTTGATGAGGTTGCTGAGGGTAACCAGACATTAGGGATGACACACCCTGGCGATCTACTCCTTCCGGACGAAAGGGTAGAGGAGGACAAGAAGTCGGAAATAAAACAAAATCTTTCAAATAAGAGGAAAGGTAATGCTTTGGTAGTATCAGGATTTCCTGATGAAATTAATTCAGGTAAAAAGGTGTCTGAAAATGAAACATTTATAAAATCTGAAAACCTTTTAGATACTAATGACATGTTTTATATAAATGATAATGTTTATATGTCTTGTATGGAAAAGTATCCTAATTCCAGGATTCCCAATGAAAAAGAAAAGAGGAAAGGAAGGAAGAGGAGCAATAAAAAGGAGAGGAGAAAAGGAAATAATTCTGAAAATATTTCGAATTGTAAACAATCCTTAAAAATGATTGTGTGTCTCCATGTTTTTCTTCTCATAATTACAGGTCAAACCCAGAATTTTCTAATGAACAATCCATTGTGTATCCTAAAGAGAAAACGGTTATATGTAAGGGTAAGAAACAGAAACAATGTAACAGTTTCATGAAACAAAATGAAAAGATCTTATTTATTTATTTATTTATAAAATACATCTGTTAACAACATTGTTGCATGGATGTCGTCATATCATATAAAATATACATTTTTACATAAGATGTCATCTAATTAGAAGTAAAATTGATTCAATTTTTCATTGATAATTTACAGAACGCGTGACATATTTGTAAACATACATACATACCTACATAAATACATACATAGTATCATGTTTCATTAATTGGTACATAAACAATTACAGTTTATTTTATTTGTAAGAAACTGGTACATCAATCTATAAATTAATGTTTAAGACACACATCGTACATAACAAAAATGCAAAATAAACAGATGAATACAGGTTATGTATACTTAATTTTAAGATCAAAGATTAAAAACTATATAGTAACTCAATCTGTTATCCAATTATTTACAACAAATAACTACATATATAAGACTAAAATCGTGTTAAGTACTATTAAAGACTCAACTCAAAGTTAATTAGTGAACAAAATACATATATAATGACCCAAATTTTCAATCAATCATTCTACAAAATAATTCGACACTCAGACAATAAAAATATCTTAGTTACTGGATAATCAAAAACTCATGAGTATATTAAGTATCAGTAGAATTGTTACCACACTCTAACAGGAGAAACTTTATGTACGGTGGTACTATTTTCTTAAAAAAAAAAGTCTCAATTTCACATTTTAATTTCACACATTTCACATTCACATTTTAATACTACATAAATAGTTGTAAGTCTCGTCTAGGGTATAAACTTCACAGAAAATCAATAATTTTTTTAACTCTTTTTTTAATTTTTCATGTTGTAAGACATTTAATCTCTCAGGTAAGACGTTGTAAAATTTTATACCGAGGGAAATATATGATTTGTCAACTTTATTAAGTCTTATTCTAGGTTTAATTAACAAATTTTTATTTCTGGTATGATAATTATGGTTATCTGATCCAATCTTAAATCGATCTCTATGAGTGTCAATAAAGGTAATTACTGTGTACACATATAAGCAGGGAACAGTGAGTATACCTATTTGTTTGAAATTTCCTCTGCATGATTTGCAATTCTCGACATGATTTGCAATTTAAGCTTTAGGTCCCGTGATAGGGAAGCTATAGCTAAAAGAGATCTTATAATTCCGCTCATTTTGTCCGTCTGTGTCCAGAAACTAAATCTCAGGAACTACAAAGTCAGAGAGGTGCATGAAGTGTCGTTGAAAAGGTATTGACTAAACTAGCTCAGGGCTTTGAAACCGCCCTGATTGCTTCAGCAGTGGTTCAGTGTTGCCAGCCCATTTTCTAAAAAGTTTTTGAAAATTAATTGTTCAAATTGCTTGCATTCAGTTGCACTTAGCTACTCCAAACTTGGCATAAACATTATTCGACACAATAGAAAAACACAGAGCCGTCCAACCCTCTCTCCAGGGGGTTGGTAATTGATTCTCTGTTTTTCTTTATATTTCATTCTCGTACTCTCTACTGTAACCATGTATGTCTTGTTTTATTTTCTAATTGGCGTAATGTGCTTACGTACTTTGGGTCTGATGTTAAACTAAGTTTTGAAATTACCTTAACTTTAATATATATATTGTCAAGTATTGAATTCAGATAAAGCCATTTTAAACGCACATAGAACCAAATTACAACTATTTTGGCTCTCCTTAAAGTCTTTAATGTCGCCGTCTTAAGTAGTTACTTCATTATGAATTGGATAGGTTCGGAATGAATCTCGGTCAGTCTTCAGGCCGTCGTTAAGATGTAATTTAAATGTGTGTGTGGTTTTTTGAGACATTAGATTGCATGTTAAATAGTGTAAATACTACGATCAGCTAATTTACTGAGATACACTTTTGTTAGGTTTCCACTTATTTATTCGAGATTAACCCATTTCGAAATTTAACACGTCTGTGCTTATCTGTACATACAATATTTCTGATAATTCTTATACTCGAACGGAAATTGATTGTAAATATGGTCTAAATACATTTTAATTACACATGGCAGGAATTCGATTCGAATATGCCCGCAGCCGTTCTGAAAGCGAGAGTCGTTCCGAAGAGCCTAGGCAATTCATATTAAAGCAACCAAAGAGGACGATATTAGAAACCTTACTTTAAGATGAGTCGTCATAGTTGAGAATAAATTCCATTGAATTTGAATTTATTTTATTTTTTGTGTTTAGGCAACTTTATCTTAGTCGGGTAATTGATGAAATAAACATATTTTGTTTGCTAGGAGAAAAATGGTATAAATGCATTCGTGTAAATAAAGTAACTGGTCATTTCCATCTAGAAGAATATGTAATAAAATGTGACCATGTGAATTAAAATGTGTTTCGAAGTTTGGTGTACATGCACATGAATTTATTGAATGCACATTTTAAACTCTTTTTGTTTCTTTCTTTAATATTGTTAATTTTAGTAAAGAGTATGGGTTAGTTTCAATTAAACATCCAGAAAGGTAAAATATATGTTGTTAATGTTGGATATGAACTAATTTTTCGTTGAAATTTTATTAAAAAAATATGAATCATACATTTAGGTTGTACTATTTGTTTGTTTGTTACTGCACTATTTTCTCAGCTGCCTTCTGTTAGGAAATATTCTACATTATTTTGTTGTTTGAAATTTCTCGAGAACATACATTTTAGTTAGTGCACAAATATGTTTTTCATGTTCTATAATGACTTAAAGTAACTGTATGTGCTTGATATATGCTTCTTTTAATTGATTAACATTTTTTGCAAATACTTTGCATGACCTGTCAAAATTAGAAAAAAAAAAAAGATCTGGAAGCCTGGAAAAACCTGAAATTTGACACTCAGTAGACACCCTGTATATACGTCTTCCCCAATGGAAATTATTTGCTGATGACTGGCCTACAGAATGACGTTTAATTGACTATTCCGCTGGTTAAGAGGCCTCCGTTCCTACGCTGTGTGTGTGTGTTTTTCCATATTTTTTTAAGATACTAGGCAAATGACAAGGTATAATGAAATTTTCGAAAGCGGTCCTAATATGCAAATGTATATCAAATGAAGTGTCTGAAATTTTGACATTGTTTATTTTAGCTGCGAAATTATAATACCCATAATTGCGTAGGCATATGACGTCACCAATTACGGATATTCTAATTTCTTTGGTAAAATAAACAGTGCCAAAATCTAAGATAGTTCAGTTGATACACATTCACAAGCAGGGGCGGATCCAGGCTGAATATTTGGAGGGGCGGTCGTTCGAGCTCAAAACAAGGTATGAGTGCATTGCGAAAAAAGGTCAAACAACTTTAAAAAAGGAAACGCAGTTCTTCGTAGAATTAACTTATTTAAAAATTGATACTGATGGATTACAAATAATAATAATAATAGTAGTAGTAGTAGTTCGTAGTTGTTTATTCCTTTTTTAATCAAGACCTTTTAATTCCTATTCATACGATAGTTTTTATTACTTCCTTCTTTTCCTTGCTATTTTCAATTGTTCTTGCATGTGAAATACAGTTTTTGGGATAACTTAATATTTTAACAAGTGCAATACAAACACGCTTGATTCACAAATAAAAGTATATATAATTACCAGTTTCTCAACATCGAGATTGATTTCACGATGGACATATATGAGAGCTAGGCCAGTCAATCGATCTTGAGTCATCCGACTTAGTCCAAGTTTTCAACAAACGAAACAGATAAAGTTCTCTTTGCCATGGCAATGCTAACAGCTAAAGTGGTGAGAATGTGAAGGGCAAGATGAATAACAGGATATTGTTCAGAGTTACAAACGAGGAACGCGTCCAAAGAGTTATTTATTTCCCTACTTTCCTTCTGTAGCACGGCGAAACAACGCCAAATTTCAACCTCTCCAGCAAACTCCCTCATGGATTTGGTCGTGAAAGGTGTCAAAAATTCAAATATTTTCTTTTTTTCCTCTCCGTACTTATTTACTGATGAAACTGAATGTTCTCTGGAAGTAACAATAATAATTTTTTTTCGAGAATCTAAATTTATATCTGTCAGGATGTTACCAAACACAGAAATGTACACAGAACACCTATAATACTTCTCGGGAGAGACGGCTCGCACGTTGCCTCGGATGGTTTGTCTTGAACTCTGGCTTTTCACTGAGATTTCCAAGGTCGAATCAGTTGTTCGCATCATTTCTGTCGCTTCTTGGAAAAGAATACCGAATTCCATTTCTGCATTTGCATCGCGTACACATGCGATCATCGTTTCTGCTTCGGGAATGGTCAAGGTGTGTTTTTGTAATCCAGTGGCTACAGGAGAAAAAAAAAAGAAAATAATTCTGCAAGGGTCAGAAGTCTTATGACAAATTCTGGTGATTCCATGGAATTCAAGAAGTTGAATGCCTTTGTTCCTGAAATATCGTTCCAGGGAGAAATCACTAAAAGCGCATTGTGTACGTCTTTATACATGGTAAGAAATTGGGAAACAGTGTCGCATCGATCGATCCAACGCGTCTCAGAGATCCAAAGACTTCAGTTTTTGGTGGCATTCCTTTTTCAGGACATAAGTACGTTTAGCAGACTGATGGCAGAAAACTACAATTTCTTTCACTATTCCCACAGAATTTCTTACTGTATCCACTTTGTATGCAACACTAAGGGTTAAATTAATACTGTGATTGAAGCACGGAGAATGAATAGCATTTTCGAAGAATTAACACAGCACCACGCAAATTTTAAATCATAATGGAGCAATTTTCAATAGCAATACCGACACAATTCATTGGTTCCAAATCAAGATTCTCAGTAACGAAAGACGCTACAACCTCTGCTAGTTTTTCTCCAGAAAGTTTCGATTCAACTTGAGTCCGCAGTCACCAAACACGTATTTATGAGCGTCCAAAATTCCTACAAATGACTCAAAAAGTTTTCATTATACACATATCCCAGTGAGATGCTGAACTGAGCGATCTGACTTATATATTTCGCCTCATCAAATAATATCGCATAAAACTTACTCTTACGAACTCTGTGCACAATTTCTTCTTGAATTAAGTATCCACAGGCACGAATTGAATCATTCTGACTAGTCTTGCTTATGTAAGTTGCATTACTTAATGCCGACTGAAGTTGCTCTTTCAACACACCAAGGCAAGTAATTTCTTGCGATGTTTTGTTTCATTTGACTTCTGCAACGTAAAAAGTAAGGCCTACATATTTTAGGTTTTATTTTACATTTATAATACAAAGTTAAAAAATCAAGAGCTCTTTAAAAAAAATAAAGGAAAGTATGTTTAATGGACACATTTGTAAGGGATTTATTCCGTAAATTCCGAAAAAAGCTTCCGGTTGAGATTGCGGGAACAGGTGTTGGCGTAGCTCCCAATTCTTGGTCATTTTCGATTAGAATACGTGTGAATTGTAAACAGTTTTACTGCTAAACAGATCTATGAAATTTTGGTGCACCTTATGATCCAAAAAAATTTGAGAATTGACCAAGTGATAGTGGAAATATTGATAATTTTCCTAACGTAAACAAACTGAGAGTGAAATGTGTATCTCAGGATAAGTTGTGCTTATTTATCACATAATTGACAATAAGTGAAGTGACAGGGTTTACTACAATATTCCTGGCAGTGGTGTGGTTGATTCACGTTAATATTGCATTATCATAATGAGCTAGTGTGTACCATTAAATGTTTTATTACGTATGTCATAGACTGATTTGGTAGCCATTTGCATGTCGTAGATGCCTGAATGATGCACATCGAACGACACTTCCGGAATTTCAATATCGATCATCAGTATGAAAAAATTCGATATTAGAATGGTGATTCTTGTTTACCACTAAACAAGAAACTCTTCTTGGGTAATTTTAGGGCAGTGATCATCCAACACTGTGTTTAGTGTGTGATATTCAGAATAGCAGCCATTTTGTGTCGTATTTGGCAATAAATGATACTGAGATCCATAATAGTTACGTCAAAAGTGTTGAAGTTAGCTAAACATTAAATATATATGAGGTGTGTTACAAACAAAATTGGGTAACTTCTTCGATTTTTATATTTTGATAGTTTATTTTAGTGTGTGAAGTGCTGATCCCAAATCTACAATTATTTATTAATTTCGCCCTGAAATAGCGAATTGGTAGCCTAATAAAGAAAAAGTTTCGATTTTCTTTGATATTCCGACAAAGCTTTTTACTTAGTTACATCGATGTGAGCGATTGTTGTTGCATTCATTGTGCTCGAAGTGATTTCAAGTAATTCAGCGTGGATATGAGCTATTCTCTATGTTGTAATAATTTCTCGTGGATTTACTTAAAATACCGGTTTAGTGCCTATAAAGCCAGCTCTTGTTATTTAATGTTTAATCAACTAAATCAATCAATATGACATTTTCTACACAAAAATCCTCACAGAACCTAGATAAAATATCTAATGACTGCAGATATTGATTTTAGTACTCCCCCAAATACTAAAATCAAACATACAGCTGTTTCCTGTAATTGTGATCATATTTTAAATAAGTCATCCAAAATGTTAAATAATGCATTCCTTGATGACACCATAGACTTGGATGAAAATATAAACTTAGGTAATAAACTCTCTCATGATGAATCTCTGCGTTTATTGGGCGAAATTAAGTCAGTCTTTGAACTCCATGGGTTCACAAACAGATGTTCGTATTTTACAAGATGAGAGTACACAAACTACGTCACATACTCATATGGCGATTAGTCACTCACCTTTGAAATTAGATTTGGGAAGTAAACTCATACAAGGAAATATGGATGTGTCAGAAACGTATAATTTCAGAGATGATCATCCCAAGAATTGTACTAATGGGGAAAAGTCTTATGAGGACCTTGTATTGGGCGTACGTCTATTACAAGAAAAAATAAAAAATGATAGCAAGACCTTCAAGGTCTAATTAGAGCAAAACCAGCTTCAAATTAAACACCATTTAGATCAAATTGATCTACTTAATAAGAAAATACTTAAGCTGGAAGAAATTACTAAAATT
This sequence comes from Lepisma saccharinum, assembly GCA_022664845.1. NCBI lineage: Eukaryota > Metazoa > Arthropoda > Insecta > Zygentoma > Lepismatidae > Lepisma > Lepisma saccharinum. The sequence goes on from JAGDQP010057694.1 coordinate 10,416, forward strand.
GGTTTGATCAAATCAAATATTGATAATAAATATACACAAAAGGTTAAACATCATGTCATAATACATAGAGAGCATCTTACAGTAAATATATTTGCAGATAGCCACGGTCGTGGATTATCTCAAATTATTGGTTCAAAATCTCACCATCAGGTATTTGGTTTTATTAAACCTGGAGCTAAAGCATCAGAGATACTCAACAATCCTCTTATATATAAGGATAATTTACAGGATGAGTTAATAATCCTTTTGTTAGGGTCAAATGACATATATTGAAATCGTGCGAATAATTTTTTGAGAGCCCTAAAGGGATTTTTATCACAAAAACTTAACTCTGTGATTGTTATATGCGCTATACCTATACGGTTTGATCTACCCTTATGGTCAATAGTAATCATTGAGATAAGGAAGATAAATAAAAAAGAATATTAATACTGGATAAATACTTCAAAAACTTAAAATATAATTGAGTTGAGTAATGTGGGCAGACGCTTCCATACGCATCATGGACTACATTTTAATTCCTTAGGCAGAAAGCTTATTGCAGAAAGAATAATGGAAAAATAAAATACAGAATAAGATTATATTACTATGGTTTGAACAGGGAAACTTGTAATGGATCCTCATTTCTGATATATCTCCAAATCCTTCAATTGACTTACAATATTGTATCTCTCATTTAAAAGATTTTAAATGCTCTATGTTTGATTATTGTACTAAAAACTGATTGATTACTATGTTGCATCTGAACATTCAATCAATACGTAGCAAATTTAATGAACTGGAAAATCTTTTATCTGAAATACCGGTTGCGATTTTATCACTTAATGAACATTGGACAGGTTATGATGAACTCAATGTGTATATTCCATATAATTATAGGTTAATTAGTCAATTTTGTAGAGAAAATATTAACTATGGCGGAGTTGCTTTGTATCTACATAAGGATTGTTGTTTGGATTATCATGTACTTGATTTTTCTATTTTGACTGAATCTAAAACGTTTGAAATAGCTGGTCTAAGAATATCTGATATTAAACTTATAGTAATTACACTTTATAGAACCCATGACTCTAACATTGTTATTTTTTTGGAGAAACTTGAAGCTTGTAACAATATGCTCAAACCTTTCTCAAATTATAATTGTGTTGTCTTAGAGGATTTGAACATAGATGTCTTAAAACAAACCAGTTTGAACCTGAAGAAACTAAAAAAAAATTATACTCTGCAAACTGGTCATTTAGGAATAATTTGCCTACAAGAATGATTAATAATTTTCCCCTTGCCTGAATAATATTGTCGTATCTAATGACTCTGGTGATTTATCATGTGGAACTTTGGCACCCAGTCTGTCTGACCATCTGGGTCTATGGACAATATACTGTCCTCCTTTCCCCATTCTGGCATCTAATATATATAGCAATAAGGAGTATAGTACCCATACATATCGTGTAGTAAAAATTGAAAATATTTTAAAATTGAGACAATTTTTGAATATGATAAATTTTACTAACATCTTGGCTCCTTGTACAGATCATGAGGCAGTGTGGTCTGTATTTATAGATATCATACAAAAAGGGATTCAAATATGGTGCCCTTTAAAAGCCAAACTATGTCCTACAAATAAGAAGATAGTGTATCAACCTTAGTTTACTCAATGTTTAAAAAAAACATCAAAACTAAACTCTTCTATTGGTATATACAGACAAAATTATATAATCCTACTGCTCATCTTAATTATAGAATTCTTTAAAAAGCTATGGAAAAATAAGATTTATATAAAGCTAAAGTAGCATATAATGAGCAAATTATTAGTAATTCATCAAACAAAAGTAGTATAATTTGGAGTTTAATAAGGAGACAATCGTCCTCGAGTAAACCTATAGATAAGAGAGAAATTTCTGCTGCTAAGTTTAATAATCATTTTGCAAATGTTGTGAAGAGTAATTTACCTCAAACGGACACACAGCCAAATGCACTTGTCTGTGAATATTTTCAAAAAATGTCAACATAATAAAAACTACGTCTAGAATTCCACCCGACTTCTCCTGCCTCAATTGTACTTACCGTTAAAAGATTAAAGTCTAGTCATGTTTTTTCCTCATATCTTTTGAAGCAAATTATCGATAAAATTTATATTCCATTGTGTTCGCTAATTAATGACTCAATACAATTGGGTATATTCCCTGAAATATTAAAAAGTACTATTATTATTGTGCCAATATTCAGAAAAGGTAATAACTTAGATCCGAGTAATTATCAACCTTTGGTACCAACCTTTTCT
>JAGDQP010057695.1:0-12695 GCA_022664845.1 Lepisma saccharinum
CTAAATTTCTTTCTCTTCTCCTACTGCAGTAACATTAGAAACGCTAAGAAAATCACTGGAGAGGTGAAGTTGAATTATCTGGTTGATTGCAGTTTCCCAAAAATGATGATACGAGTTCTATAGATGTTTCCTGAAGATTCATGATATTGTAACATCTATGTTAACTCTCTTCGGCTGAGAAAATACTGCCTTGACTCTAAAAGTCAGAGGGGAATCACGAATCAAACCTATTCATGCTTTAATTTTAGTAGTTATTTTAATTCTAATTGAATTCTCGGGTGTTGTCATCAATCGGATACTCCTGCTTGATCAGAAATAATCTAGGTTACACTGGATATCTTCACTAAGATGGTCTATTTGACCGTGGTCGTCTAAAAGCCTTATATTTTTGCTGGGTCATCTTCTCATTTTGATCATAACACACGATAGCTAGATTGTAAATTATTGCTTGTTCTATACATGGTCCTTCTATATGATTTTTCTATAATCTTGTTTTCAAAAATATGATTTTAAATTGTTTTTGTTCTTCGATAATATTTGTATATGTGCTAGTCGCTTGTTTATTTCCTGGGCATTGAATATATTTGTTTTCAGATAGAAATATGCCCTAACTTCTTGCTGAATATTTAGTTTAAGGTTTTGCTTGCAGATATAAATTGGGTTTCCGTTGCTCATTGCGGTTAACCTAAGGTGATTCGCTGTCTGGCATCATCTCTGTTAATGCAACGGTAATAATTAATTCACCTATTACTATGCATATATTTACTTCTCCTATGTCACAGTCTCTCCAAGAAAACTTTATTTTCTTCTTCTTCTTCGGGATATCGTTTATTATTATTATTCCATTTCTTACTGTATTCTTTAGTTCCATTTAGGTAATAGGGTTCTAGTTTATTGTTGTCCTGGTTGAGTGAATATCCAGAGTTGTGAAAAATACTATTATCTTCTCTTGTTTTGTTTCATCTTTTTTCACGGAGTTCCTTTTTTGTGCTTCCTCGAAGGCCGTCCTTTGTTTACAAATTCTAATATTCATTCAGTATGGTTGATATTAGTGTAAGTTCGTAATTCCTGAGTTTCAAAAGGAAGGATATTTACATATTTTGTAATAATTTTTCATCAGTGGTATCTGGATCTATTCTTGTTAACTTTGATGTCAAGTAGATAATCGCTGGCTGTAAACGTTTTGCATTGACCCAATCAATTCTTTCTTGGCATGCTCTCCCCTTTCTGTTTTCTATACCTTTTATCGGCATATTTTATAATGAATTTTTATCAGATGTTTTGATCCTTTTCCAAGATAGAGCCATCCTTCGGCACTTCCTGTTATAGATTGTTCAAGAGTATATCTGCAATCTTCTTTCGCAGCATCTGCGGTTCTATAATAGTGCGTATGCTCCTCGAGATATTTGGTCGGGCTTGTTCCTGCACATTTCCTTTCCTAACTCTTTTTGATTTCCTCCATGTATGTGTCAAGTGTCAAAACTTTCTTCCGTGGCTTTTGTTTGCAGCTCTAATTTGCTGAAAACACCCTGAAATTACTTGGAAACTCGTTACTTTTAATTCTGTTGTCGTTCTATAACGGGTTCGAAGGGTGAAACTGTCTAATGTTATTGAATAAACAGTAGGTACTCAGATAGGATGGGTTCAAGGTATCACGATCTTGAATAAATAGGTACACCACACTAGAAATGATGAATAATCTACTCAAGTAACACCAACAAAAAGAACCACATCAATCTTGGAGAAAGAAATGAATAATAAAACTAGAAAACTTCCTAGAACCTTATGTGAACTGATACTTCTAAATGATTGTATCATAAACACCTGGACTATTGATGAAAAGAACTTATTTATTATAACTAAAAATTATACACAAGATAAGTAATTATCCAAAATAATTAATAACAATCGCAGACGTATGTTGCTTTGTCAATAGAGAAGTTTATGTCCACTATAGAAATATCAAACCACAATAATATCTATAAAAATTATTGCTAAAAATGTCTTTGGTTGAATATTATTGATAAATATATAAAAGACTTACGGTATTTCCAACAAATATCAGTTTATTATTAATTATCCGTAAGCTTCAAACACTAGAGTTACCAATTCTGAGGAAACTTACAAAAACAAGCAAAAATAATCTTAAATGCGTAGAGAACACCTTTTCAAATGACAGAGTCAAATAATCTTTAGCTTTTTTACACTAAAGGTGTATTATCAGACCAACTCTTCGCAATAGAACACGTATTTATTCTATATTTAACAAAATGTTACATTAAAATACTTTATGACTTAGTAACAGTTAAAATCATATATATTGTTTTCAATATAAGGTGAAAAAATAAACTTTTTTTTAGAAATTTCTAGGTGTTTATACTTATAAATATGAGTAACACCTTAGAAGAGAGTAATATAATGTCTTCTATTGATAAATATTTAGAACAATTCCAAACCTCACGATACAAGCTTGCAATAACGTGAAAATATGATTTTTCACAATATTACCAACAAAGGTACCCCCATACTACTTATGAGTTACGACCATAACAGTACTTTACATATCAATATGGTAATAAACAATTTATTCATACACCAATACACTCTAATTAAACCAATATTTAATACTAAATTACACGTACCTTATGATGACTCTCCAACACCTATCAAACTGGATCAAAACAAATCAACACTTAGCCACTTGATCTGAAAATACTTTGAAGACCGAAAAGTCTCTAACGAAGTAAGAAAACCGACTGATCTTGTCGACACGATCGCGTGCGCACGGATCGAAAGATATTGAGGTGGAAGAAATTGTATTCGAAAAATTTCCCAAGACTGAGAACAAAATCAAAATCAAAATTCCACACACCTAGAATAAGGAATATTACACCGCAACGCAACTCCAATGAATTTTAACGAAGAAAATCCTATCCGATTCTGAACATCAAAATAACAAAATTAAGATAGCAACAAAATCTATCAAAATGTTCATGGAAGGAAATTAATATCATACGGGTACAGGTATAAAAAATAATGTTTATAACATTAATCACAAAATTCGTAGTCCTTTCTACTCATTCAATCACAGGGATGACACAAAAATCTTCTTCCGAGGTATATCCGCTTCTTTATTATGCTCCTTTCCTGACCGATCCTGGATCCCCTTCCAAACTTTAGGTAAGCAACAACCTTCCTTTTAACATGTTAGAGGGTAAGTATCCAATACACTTCTTCGATTGAAGGATAAGTTTATATTGTTTTTCCCGCACCGCTTCACCGGGTTATATTTCTGTACAAAGCTGGAGTCGATATTATCCAACGCAACTGAATCCCAAAATATGACGTAACTGGAACTTCAGTATGAAACCAATACTATCTTCAAAAATAAACACTGTAACATTTATCACGAAGATGAGAAGTTCATAGAAATTGATGATTTTTCAGTTCTTCACAAATATTTAAAACATGATCGTTTTCTTTGCAGCACGAAAAGAAGATCGTAAAATTTATCAACGAAACAATATTAATACGACACTGCTTGTTTTACGTTTCATTCGAAGATAACAGCCTTCCTTTATTTATGTTAATTCGAGTCTTTCGAAATCCCGTATAAAATTCCTTGAAATACTTTTACTCTATTGTCATAAATAACATCAGTGCTGTTATTAGTAAATTCTGTCTCGAAATAGAAACACTGTAAATCATGTGATATCGTCTCTGCTTGATGACTTAACACCACTACACACAAGTGTTTGTCTACATTTTTTCTCCCAGAAAAAATGAAAAAGAACAGTCTAATCGCCTCGCAACAATCACTCTCGTTCTGCGTAATTGTTGTTGGTAGGAAGCATGAACCTACTGCCAGCTTATAGACACTACGATTAAACAACAAAAACTCGGATAATGTTCTTTGCAAAACGAATGCAGTTATTTATAGTGTAAATATTTCTTTCAAATTATTAATAGGCATGAAGACAAATCTTCTTGCGTTGTGCGTACAGTTTACAAGTATGATATTTTCGTCCATAAGAGGCTATGTTAAAATAACATATCAAAAGTGGTACTCACCCGGACTGTCCATGGTATATTTCACTCGCACGTTGGACTAATATAGAAATTATCTTTCTCACCAATTTTAGTAAATCTGGAATCTCCTTCCCGGTATCCAGGTTTAAGGCAAGATTATCCACAATGTCCAATGCAGGAATCACGACCACTATATCCAGCTCAGCAAATACTTCTTGACTTGCTATTCTCACTCAGCACTCACACTAATATAAAGGATGGACGAATATGTGTCCCAACCCCGACAATGGGATGAAACTTTCATTATTTAATCACCACTTATAATATACAGCGCAGATTGAAGTATCGTGTGCGTCCCTCCGCTCCGATACCTAGTAACGTTCTAACTATCCATCCGAAAAAAAATGTAGCCAACCTCATAACTGAAAGTTGCCTAACCAAGTACTAATTCAGATGACAGATTTTTTTTTATTTTTTTTTTACTGATCCATCACAGTTTTAGCTAACTAAAATGTAGTTCCTGTTCTTCTTTAATTCTGTCTAATTTCGTATCTAGGTCTGTTTATAGATTGCCATGTTATTTATCCTGGCAACTCACATTTTGGCTCATGCTGCTCAGTTAGTTGTCCATGCTACTGAATATTCGGTCCATTCCACTGAAATTTTTATCCATTCTGCTGAATGTTTGGCCCAAGCCATTAAATGTTTTCTCAATTTTCTGGATTTAGGTGCCAAATTATATTTCTAGTGTACTGAATCGTTGTTCTAGGTCGCTGAAATTTCCTAATATTTGCTGCAATATATTGAAACTAGTGACTTTATCCTGATCTTATGATCATTGCTTTTTCGTGCCTGATGTTCCTTGCGTGATTGATTTGGTATTTTCGGCCACTGTCGTTTTTCTTGATAGGGTACTACTTCTAGTAAGGCAAGCCTCTTCGAACTCTTGTAGTGTCTATAGCCTTTCGGAACTTATTTCTTATTCCCATCGGTCTCCAACATAAGATTCTTACTTTTAACTAATATTCTTAAAATCAGCTTGGATTTCAAGTTCGTAAGTTTGGCGCCAACAAATGTGGAACGTCTCCCAAAGTTTTAGTTTAAAAACCATATCCGGCTTCTTGTGTAGAATGGTATATTGTACTTTTGAGAACATTTTATATTCGTAGGACGGAAAAGGCCTGCCTAACGAAGACAACCCGACGCAAGGAATATGTTAGAGAACTCTGATCTGCCTGATGAAGATGAGCTGAAGAAAGAAAGAGAATCGTTCTGATCTGACTGATGAAAAGGACCTAACACACGAAATATGTTGGAAAATTATGGTCTGTCTGATAAAGAACAGCCACAGATAGGATGAAGGTAGATGAGAACGAAATTATCAAGAAAATATCAAAGGAAAGATGACAATCTATTAATTTTCCCTGAGCTGTGTGGTGAAGACAACCCATAATGTGTTTGGGACGAAGCTCAAAGATAAACGAATTTATATTACATTACTTTACATACATTTACTTCGGATGTGTTCGCTAGTTTCCGTCGCAACAAACAGTTCCAATGATATAACAGATTAATTAATGTGCTATCTTTTTAAACTGCCTGTTGCATAAGAACACATGCTATTGAAGACATCAATTTTAATGAATTTTTGGTTCTTGACCAGCTATTGTGTACACAATCTATGGTTTTGTAAAACAAATGCTTTACACAAAAAATAATTTTTAGTTGAAAATAATAAATAATTCTTCAGATACTTAATAAAAGTACACACTGGGTTGTATAATCCAATCTGGTGATGACATAGGTGGCAAAAGTATTGTGCATCATGCAATATGCGAGTTATGTCACAGGGAATAGTAAAAATAAATAAATAAAGCCTCCGAGCTTAAATTTTAATTCGATGTACTGATGAAATTCAATACATTTCCTAAAATATATTTTATATTTGTGTCTTTGTACCTAATGTTACTCCTATTTTTGACTAAGTCGCTACTAATTAAAAATATTCGATACCCGAATCACATATAGAATCCACTTTAAAAATATATATTTATATCGTTACCTTAGGTAACAATTTTCCGTTTGAAAATGATACAGTGAAGGTCTTACTATATGGTCTGTAGCATCTATATGATCTATTTTACCTATTGGACCTATTAGAAATAGTAAAAGACTTTTGACAATTATTTACCGTTATATTATGCTTAAAGAAATCTTTACTGGACACTCACACATTTTGTGATTAACCATCATGCATGGTGCAGCATGTCGTGCCTATATTCTGAATTACCTCGAAAATGATTCTGATAGAAATTTCTGATTGGGCAATTGTCGCAGTTTCCATTTTGTGGACGACCTGATTGACGTGATGAAAAAGTCTTTGATACTGATTTGACCTGTATTTATTCTATTCTTACCGTAAATTCCCTGTAATTACTATGGCTTTGTTCTCTGTGATTGTATATGTGTAACCTACAAAAGTTTGAGTTATACAGGTTTGTTTACATTTTTATAAAATACATTTTTTCGTATTGATACGCTGGGTTTTCATTTTGATCGTGTTGCCAATTTCGCTGTCTGGAGTGCGGACATCTTGTCTGACTCTCATGTGGTGGAAACTGGGCTCGGTAATTTGGGTTCATTTTACTGGTACCTTGTTTCTGAAATCGTAATTTACTATTGTTTATTTTATTTTTGGAGACGCGCATGTAACGACGTAAATTCATCTTTTCCTTTCTTGATTCTGAGCCCTGATTAATTTTAGATTTGCCGACTGTAGAACTTCAATTCATAGGAGTGAATCAATGTAGTCAATTTAGTTCAGGTACATTTTTGTTTTTGGCCTGATTTTCACTATTATGTTGGGCATTTCGAACCTTTATGCTAGTCTGAACTACAACTACCAAATAGTCTCTTAATTCGTCGTTTGTGGCGTACGTATGCGCCAACGCACGTTCGATATATACGGGAAGCAAACCTTTGATTATTAAATGTGTGATTTTATAGCCTGAAATTTCGTTATCGCTTTTGAGAAGTAATTATTGAACATGAAGAATGTTCTACATGACACTGTCATTCCTATGCTTCACTCGCTCTCGAACTTTCATCGAAATGACAACACACTCACATGGTCTACAAAAATATTGGATGATATTTTTCCTTAAATTCCCTATAACCTAATGTATTGAGCCTGTTAATGTCTATCCATGTCTGTATACGTTCCCTCGCTTTCCCTAAAAAGTACTAGGTAGAAGCTCTTTTTTCTTGTCGTCAGTGAGGTTATTGGCCAGAGCATAATAGTGAAAAATGTCGGAAAGATTGAACTATGATACCTTGTTTTGCACTAAACTTAGACAAAGGCAGTGATTGTATCACAACTACAACCTGTGCTATAGCCAGTGTCCTATCTGTGTCCTGGTATGAATCCGGTTCTTTAAAACGTTCGTCGGTTTCTGAGACTTAAAAAGAAGTTTAGGGGATTTTGCCTCTCAACTCACTCGTGGTCGAAGATTGTACTTTTTAGTTACTTGTGGCTTTTCTTTTTGAAATGAAACAAAGTTTCGCCAAAATGTGTAATTTCATTTATGGGACAAAAATAAATTCATCTTCTTTTAATACGAAACAAGGAATTTAAACTAGTAGTGAACCTGTTCTTTTGTCGTTAGCACTAAATAAAATGCAGACTGAAAATGTCGTACGGCAGTTAATTTAAATGAATACATATCCGAACTCGCCTAAAATAATATTCTTTAACTGTCGTCTGTATTCCGGTTTTCGTTTCGGTTGACAAAATTTGATAACGTAGTTTATTCGGCAAATGTCTCCTAATTTCAAATACGATCGAATTTACAAAACTGCAAATCATCAGTAAAGGTAAAAACGGAATCATATTTTATCATCCTAATCATGACATTTTTTTTAAAAAAAATACTGAATTTCTATTTCCCGAAAATGTACCTAGAAAATTAGTACATTATTACGAGATCGCACAGTAACCGTATCCAGAGGTTAGTTCCTTCTAAGAAAAAAAAAATGATTTGAACTATGGTTCATACCACCATCATCCTCCTAGGCTAAATAGGAAAAAATGTATTTTTCTAATTCAAACTGGGCGTAGGCTCAAGATACATCTAATGCCTTATTCTAGGTACATTTACTCCATTCGTTTTGTGCGTTGCTAATTGCATGAAATATTATCGGGAAAGCTAACACTTAAATGAACTATGCACGAACTATTTTTTATGCTTAATATGAATATGGCACGAAGCAAGACACCTAATCATTATCTATTAATTGACTGAACACGTCACAATAGCAATAATATAAATAATCACATATCCCAATGTACGCAACAATGGAATACACATAACCTGATTATTAAATGATGAATGCAGAGCAAAGTTATGATAGGATAGAGTTTCTGTCTAATAACGAAGTCCAGAATTATTGGCTGGTTGAATAACCTAGTCGCTCAGAGCTGAGTAGGTCACTTGACGAGTAGATGTTACTTCGACCGTTCGATGTAATAGACAGAGTGACTGGTGCTTGCGCGTTACGTTACATAGCATCCATGTATCCGCGCATCCACGCTCGAGTCGAGTCACAGGTTATATATCAAAAATCACTACATTTTAACATGTGGATTTTAACATGTACATCTTCTAAATGTAGGTATTTAGAAAGACCAAAAAGCAAATGTAAAAATACTTATAGACGAAGAATAACATTCTATGTAGCTTAATAAAGTAGCAAACAGGAATTAAGTAAATCAATTATATACAAACTTCGAGACAAGAATGGAACGTTGGAAGAACAATGTTAAAGGCGAATCGTATTAATATTCCATACACGATCCAATCAAACATCGGCCAATGAGCATTCAAACATTATGTGATTCAATTGATAAGAATAAGTAGACAGCTTAAAGTGCTTATTAATTACTGCTAATAAGAGTAATATAGTTAACCCTCCTAATACCATGGGATCCTATATGACCCCAAGCTAAATTTAACATTGTATATCACGCTTATAGTATTACACAAAAATTAAAAAAAAAAATGAATTTTCATGTTTTGTTAAGAACTCCATTTTGGTATATTGTGATTTTTTTTTTGTGTATATGCGTGCGCAAATTTTAGTACTTCCTGCACTGAGTACCATTGGGGTCACATTGGACCCCAACAGTTATTAATAACTTTAGTGATTTTCCAATAGATGCCTCTAATTCCTCAAAGTGAATTTAGGCGCAAGTCGCTTTTCAATTGTTTTCCCGAATGTTTTGTAAGCACCACAAAAACTATCTAGCGAAGAAATAGCAAAAATGTTGAATGATGAAGTGCTTGATTCTGACTCTTCGCCAGAAGATCTTGCAAGTGAAGATGCTTTGTCTAGTGATGACGGTGAAATAGATGAAATTGTGGACTATAATGAAACAGACGAATATGATTCAGATTCTTATCTAGATTCTGAAGATGTATGTATACTTGAAAGAAGTAATGATGATGCCTTAGCATCTGCAACTTACAAGTAAGTACATTCTATTGGACTTTTACTTTTGTCACATTTTTATTGTTATCAGTCATTGGTTTTATTACTTTATGCAAATGGTGAATCACGCGTTCGATATACAATCATGTAGTAGGACTGTAGAATTGAAAGTAATGAAAAATAGCATGAAAACTGTGCTTTTTCTTCTTCTTGGAATCGTAGTCCTGTAATAATTATTGTATTTTTATCCTTATTTATTAGTTTTCGGTTGTGTAACACAAATTTCCAGATTGTTCCTACATTTGAGAATGATTGTTCTTATCATTATTTCCTCTGTGTAATCCTTATCCAATGTTGTGTTCCCGAATAATCCACTATAATAGTTCCGAATTAGCATGATGAACTACGATGATAAAAATATGTCAGTCCTTATTTTGATTTTGATCCTTGTTTGTGTTGATCATCTTATGTTATTGCAAAATTATTATTAATTTTTCCCTTTCTATTACCTTATGCGTATCTGTATTTTCTTTACAGGTCGAAGAATGGACAAGAAACATACAATAGTAGTCCACTCAGGTCTTCTCAGGGTAGGACTCCATCCCGCAATATTATCAAGACTGCAACAGGGCCAACACGGCGCAGCATCAGAAATGTGGATCCTGTTCAATCTGCTTTCGAACTTTTTATGAAACCAAATATTCTTGAAACTATTTTGAAATTGACAAACAAGGAAGGCACTATTACATATGGAGATAAATGGGTGAATATTGATATGGGTGAACTTCAATGTTTCATAGGACTTCTTATACTGGCGGGAGTGTACAAAGCACACAATGAAGGTATTACACATTTGTGGAATAAAGAAGATGTCGAGAAATAGATTTACACAGTTATTTCGATGCCTCCGATTCGATGATGCTGAACAACGACGCAAAAATCGTAGTCCTGACAAATTATCTCCTATTAGAGACGTTTTCGATGCATGGGTAACTACGTTACAGGATGCGTATGTAGCGGTGGTAACATTACTATTGATGAACAGTTAGTGTCATTTCGAGGGCGTTGTCCTTTTCGTCAATACCTTCCACCAAAACCGGGAAAATATGGGATTAAATTTTGGGCAGCGTGTGATAGTGAAACATCCTATGCCCTGAATCTTCAAGTGTACAAGGGAAAGGAGCCTAACCAGCAAAGAGAAACAAACCAAGGTGAGCGGGTAGTACTAGATATGGTCAAAGGACTTGAGGGAAGTGGGAGGAATGTTACCACTGATAATTTTTTTACAAGTTTGCATCTTGCCACAGAGCTTGAAAAAAGAAAATGAACTCTACTAGGAACAATAAGAAAGAATCGCACTGAACTACCGCTTGAATTCACACAGTCCAACGGGAGAGATGTGAATTCATCTTTGTTTGGATTTCAGGATTCAGTGACTATTGTTTCTTATTGTCCAAAGAAGGGTAAAGTAAGCTGCACTTCTAAGCAGCATGCACTTCTCTAATGATGTTGACGAAACAAAAGATGCAAAACCGCAAATTATATTAGATTACAACACGACAAAATCAGGTGTGGATACAATGGATAAACTAGTCAGAACATACACTACAAAAAGAATGACAAGAAGATGGCCGATGGTAATTTTCTACAATATGCTAGACATCAGTGCCCTCAACGCTTTCATCATTTGGCTTTCACTCAATCCTGAATGGAATAACAAAAATAATTACAGAAGGAGAACATTTCTCCTTGAACTAGGAAAGTCTCTAACTACACAAAACCGACTTCGGCATGCAGAAATCCCGAGTATATCCTCAGAAACAAATAAAGGACGAAAGCGTGGTCGTTGTTATCTCTGTGAGCGGTCTGTGGACAGAAAGCATCAAGACATGTGCAAGAAATGCAACACACATGTGTGTAAGCAACACTCAGTGATTGTTTGTGTCAAATGTGATAAGGACTAAAAATTAAAGTATGACTTTGTGCAAGTTTTTTGTGAGCGTCTATTTACGTTATTTGCAGATCAAAATTTAGTGAACAAAGGAACTTCACTTCGCATGTAAAAATATATTTACAGAACTGTTTATAATTAAATTCTTTGTCTAAAATACGGTATTAGAATCGAAAATTTAACCATACTAAAAGATATTAAACAAATTTTTATTTCATTATGTGCAGAACTTTCCTTTTTCTATATATAATTGCACGTATATTATAAAATTATAAACACATTAGTCATATTATCTGAGTAGAAAAGCTAAGTTTATCACAGAATATATAAATAAACACAATAGTTGTAAAAGTGAGCACCATTAAATGTTTTTTTTATAAAAATTCAGAGTTTTTTCAATACCAGTGACCCCAACGGTATTCAGTGTAAATAAAAAATTCCGGTAGTAGGAGGGTTAAATACGCTCCCCTCCTCCATTGGAAGAGAAGCAGTGCCACAAAGTTTTATGAATGAGACGAATCAAATTGTTTTACTCTGCTCGTATGACCACGGAATACAAGACACTACAAATCCTAAAGTTTAACACTTATTCTAATTAAAAATAATTGGAAACAAGAAATCGCTTATTTTCTTTTATTTAGTTTGTTGTATGTACGTGTTGCAGCTAATGATACGATCACTACTACAGTCTTTAGAAACATTAAACATCTTTTAAAGATGTGCGTAATGCCGAATTGGATATTTGGTAATACTCTCTTGCTATTTTGCATGGGAACTGTTGATTTTTAGAAATTTAAATTTCCTATGGCATATATTAGTGATAAAGGAGCGTGTTAGTAATTCTATAATGTATTTCGAATATACAAAATACTACACACTTGTAATTCTTTATTCTTAATATAATGTTACATTGATTACGGTGAAAGTTAAATACATTTTTTTTATTTTGAAGACAGAATGGAAATTAAAATATCTATTTAGCCAATGACATACTATTGGCTCCCTAAATACTTCGAGATCATTGCGGAATTTTCTCCACATTTGTTCAATATTTATATTAATGTGAAAACAAACTTGTTGAAGATGTAATAATGCTCAATGTTGTTCAGAATTATACTTATGAAATGTTAATTTTCATACATGTTTCGATTTCAAACTTTAAAAACAAAATGTTGAAACAACGAAATCCAAGGCTATGAAATACAAGTGTTTTATATCCGAATGCACT
>JAGDQP010057696.1:0-11555 GCA_022664845.1 Lepisma saccharinum
AAATTGCCTTTTCTTATTGAAGGCTCACATACATCTCCCTCATCCTCTCGTTAATTCACACACTGGATATACTATATTATAAGATCTGTTTTAATTGTCATGTTTGAAATTTCTAATCCAGTAGCCTACATAGTAGAAAGATAGAACAAGGTAGTATATGTATAAATTACTCATGTAAACATGTATAAGTTTTCTTCAGTGAAATAGTTTTCTGTGCTCGTTAGATTTGTAATGGGTTACTCAAACACAAGTATAACTGTGTGCTACTTGACAATAGCCAAGAGTTGATCTTGATTCACGATAGATATCAGCAAAACCGTTGTAGTTTTTGGGTAAGTGAACTTTGTAGTTGGGATTAATTTTGAAGAGTTTGAAATTTATTGTATTCATTCGAATTGATTATTTACTACTAGCTGCTTGTTTGTTTCGACTGGTTTTTTTCATGGAATACAGGAACTATGAGCATTATTAGTCACGAGACTTCGAACAATCATATCGAAGCAACTCTTGCACGGAAAATTCGTGGTGCTTTCTTGCCAATTCTTCCAGCTATAAAGGAAACGAAGACAATAGAAGTTGCTAGGAATAGGTTTATTGTGAAACAGCTTATCGATATAAAATTGTTTTTAGGCAGACACTGTTTAGCATTTCGAGGGCATCGAGAAATATTAACAAGTAGACTATGGGGAAATTTCAAAGATCTTGTTGTGCTACTAGCGGAGCATTTTCACACGATGGCAACGAACCTAACCGCTTTAACTGTTACCAGGAAAATGAAGTCATCTGTCCTTTTTTTCATGGCGACGACAAAACCAGTTGATAGATATCATTTGTACTTACCTTAGAAATACATTTTGCCGAGAAACAAGAAATGTAAAGATGTTCAGCTTGTCTGTCGATAGCTCGTTTGACAAGTCAAGGTCTTTTATAGTAAGATACGTTAATGAAGAAACAGGTGATATTAATGAACGACTCTTGGCTTTAAAAGAATCACCAACAACAACTGAAAAAGATTTGTCTAGATGATTCAATGAAGCATGTGAAGAAATAGTCTAGACTGGGTCTTGGATCTTGTTGGGCAATCACATGATGGGGCATCGAATATGCGTTCTCCGTACAAAAGTCACCAAGCACTGATTAAGGAACAAAATCCGAGGGCAGCATATATGTATGGTGTTGGGCGCACAGACTACACCTGATTGTGACTGCTTCCGTCGGATCCCCTGTGAATGTTATGGATCTTTTTGGTAACTTAGAGTGCATTCATAAGCAACAGCTAAAGACGCGTTCATTTGTTCGAAGAAAAACAAAAGAAGCATTACCCTAACCAAAGAATTAGAAGATTAAAGCGAGTTAATACCACAAGATTGATGTCTCATTCATACGCTCTGGAAACTGTATTGATAACATTTGAGGCCTTGTTGGAAGCCATAGCGGAAATTCGACACATTGAAGGACCTTCTGATTAGCAAGCTGGCGCCCAGGCAGGAGGGTTTATTGCGTATTTTACTTCGCAGAGATTTGTGTTAACTGCGACAACTTTTATTACGATTCTTTAAATCATTGACCCTTTCACAAAGATGTTACAAATCTTTTAAGTTTGTCCGGACTTAGATTGGTTATCTGCATGCAATGTGTATGATTGAAACAAACCTGACAAACGGGGAGAATTTCATGAAGGGCCCTGAAATTGAATTTCAGCCTCTGTGTCACACTCGCTTGAGAAAGCATAAGATGCGTGGTGAAATAGCTGATGACGAGCCAATTATGAACCCCAAAGATTCATTCAAGTTGGAAACTTTCTACGCCAGCATTGATATGGCCATTACACAAATGAAGGAGCGCTTTGTAGGAGAAGATAATCCTACTACTTTAATGCTTCTGAGATTTGTCTTTGCTCTCACTGAAATGTCTTTCCGAGGTCCCCAAGGAAGGTTTGCCTGAAGATGCATTCACATCGTTTAGCTCAATTTTTGGGAAATATGTGATCGTTGACGAAGCCAGAAAGGAATACATTGCCTTTCTTTCTTGTTTCGAAGAGCTTGGGAAAACGGTTGACCAACCTAGGCATCTTCACAGCGAAAATGAATGCATTGTTGATTCGGACATAGATAGCGAGAAAGACCCGAATTCTTCTGATGATGATATATCGAATGATAACGAGGATCCTGGGAATATCCTAAACCTTCCAATGTTGGCAGTCTTCCAGAAATTTTCAAAATATTTTGCAAGTCTAAACTGAAAACTGTTTTCCCAAATCTTTATTCTCTTCTGAAGAATGCTGTCACGTTGCCCGTAATGAGTGTTACCACTGAGAGGTCATTTTCTAAATTAAAACGAGTCAAAACTGATTTGAGATCTACAGTGGGTGGTGACCGACTACAGGGCTTGATTGTAATTGCTAGTGAATGGGACATCTGCATTGATTACGAAAAAGTGATAGATATATTTGCTCTATATAGTTCAGTGCTTACGGAAAATCGTATGCTTTAGTGCCACTGATATACGAAATGTGTCTTGTGAATTGTATAATTATTTCTGTATGCAAAATGGCCGAAAGCTTACAAACTATAAAAGAAGATGTGGTTTAGAAAATAAACGTCATTGACGACGTACTGTCCTCTGACTGATGAATATTAAGTGGTGCCGTCAGTGTTCATCTATCGACGCCAATTTTGAAATAACTTTCATTGCGATTGAGGCACGTGAAATATGTATTAGAATGTACGCCAACACTAAAACTTCGATACAATTTCTTTGAAGTTAATGCTTCATATAATTAGAAGAATGTTAAGTGAGCTTTCAGTTAGCTATATTATTTAAAATGAAGCATTTATTTGTGAGTTAAAAGTAGATAACATAGCTCTTTTACTAACCAAAATCGGAAAATAACGCACTGAGTAAGTGTCGTTTTTATCAACTTCAGTGATACAATTAAGGTTTTAAAGCATTACCTTATCTATGTCTGTTGTGTAAAAAAATATTATTTCATACGACTGATTTCTACTTATATTGTATTTCTGCAAAGAAAATTTTGTTAAGAAAGATATTTTTTTGACATATTGAGATTTCGGTTAGAACAGTTCCTTAAATATTTGTTTTTCTCTAGCGAAAAGTCACATTAGGGCGTTGGGGTCGGTTGATCACGGTAAAGAAGAAGTAAGATAGATGCAAAAGAATAGCAGCGAGAAGACAGCGAAGTCTACGGCGGTCAAGATGACCTTCATCACCGAGCATCTCTGAAATCCGTATGCGCTAGATATGATCTTGCTTTCAAAGCTTACGAGGGGAAAATGCTTAACATGCTATGAATATGGTTTTGTTGACCCCACTATTAAATTTAGCGAATTAGAGTGAAGGTACGCAGTAGAACTTTAGTAAGTCTACCAAGTTCGAATTGCATAATATAGGAGTGGTGGAACCTCATACAAGAAATTAAAAATGCTGCGTAAACAGCTGTAGCTTGAGGTGTAAGCACGAAAACAAAAGAGGCTAAGGCACTAAAAATATTGAAGAGCAACAACTCAATATTGAGAACGCCAATCGTATAAAAAACTATGAAAATCCTTTGCCCCTCATTAGACCGCTTAGCAGTTCGAAAGAGGACATTGAGAGTTCAATAGAGAAAACTGCAACATTATGGTCAACTTAGTACCCAGTAGAACACTTAAACCCAACGAAAACCAAAGCCACGTAGAAAATGTTTCCAATTGGATATCAAAAAGAGTACTATTCTTACAATATTGATTCAATTCCTGGAACAATCACACAGCCAAAGATTGGACAGAAAAAACGCGTTCTAATTTCTTTTTCTACCTGCAACAGCAACCTTACAGAAAATAATTGGTGCTATTGCCATATATATTATCAGGTTTATGAAGTGTTATGATCGTTGAGTTTCTGGCAATACGGTTCTTGTGTAAGAATAAGTTAGTCGTTTGTTTTAGCATACGTTGCTATAAACAACTGTTATATAAATTCAAGATCCAGATTGGTTGTAATTCTCTTCTTATATCTTGTCAGAGTTCGAAGTATATGGACGTATCTGAAATATGTCATCGGGGCTAGACATTATCGTAGGATATATGTAAGTCGAAAATGGAAGCAAGAATTACATTTAGACATGTATCGACTTATGCGAATCACAGTTGTCAATAAAGATAAAGGCAGTTCTACAAATATTATTTGCTTTTAGTAGCTTGTTTATTCATCGGCCATGACTTCTAGAAGATGCCTTACACATGTTCGAGTATCCTTATTAATTACGTAGATACGTTTTATAAATATCAAGTGCATAGCAGCTGCTAGAATTTTGGCTACTCATGATAAGACAGAATACACTGCCGAACCCGAAGAACACATTGAATGTCAGCACAGAAAAACTCATCAAGCTCTGATGCGCTTCAAAACATGAGCAGAAAGCTGTTTTATGTATATGGTTGAACCAAAGTACCTCAACAAGAATAAATGTTTATAGTAAAGAGTATGCAACACAGTGGTGTCAGCATCGAATATACTAAAATGATGCTTTCTGCATCAGCGGTAGCCCATTACATCCTACTCCGGATTCTGATTCTAGTTCTGGTCCCCCTACGGCGATATAGTTTACTCGTAACCAAAACACCTTTACTAAAAGAAGCGGTGGTGTTATATCTCAAATTTCCTCATTTTTAAATTGCAAACAAAGAAGAAGAATGATAGCAAAGGACAACATAGCTGTACAATATATATGTCTTTTCGCCACCTGCAACGGCAATAAATGCACGTTTGTTGCTCTCGCAAAAATGCCTTTTTAAGATCTAGAAAGATGTGGAAAGCTTCGTTTCACTTGATTTACCTCAATTTATACGAAATATTTGGTTATTGATGAAGGCTGAAAGCAATATAACTTATTTCAGATTTGTCTTGAGCACTATCCTATAAGTAACAAACATATCAAGTAGGTTTTCGTAGTCAATGAAGATGTCCCATTTGCTAGCGATGACAAACTAATCCTCTAATCGCTCACCTTTCATCGTATATGTCAAATCTATTTCAGATTATAAAATTACCTCTCAGTGGACACACTCGTTACTGGCAATAGTAATCCTCAGAACATAATACAGGTTTGGGAAAACAGTTTTAATTTAGATTTCCTCAAATACTCGACAGGAGGAGACCATCAACATGAGAGTTACACTCTTTTCGATGTCCACTTCCAAATCTACATTCAAGTTTTTTTTTCGCTGTGAAGATAGGTAGGTCAACCATTTTTCCGAACTGTTCGGAAAAACATTCTTCCGAAAATCCGGAAGAAAAAGCGTTGCTCTATCACCTTCACAGAAAAAAAGTAGATTGTAGATTTGGACATGGATGGAGACGAGTCGTCTAATTCTCATGATGGTGTCCCATCACATAACATTGGAAAAATATAAATCTTTCAGTGTTGGCAGCCTTTCCAAGAGTTGCCAAAATATTTTGCAAGTTAAAACTGAAAACTGTTTTCCTAAACCTGAATTATGTTCTGAAGTTTTCTGTCGCTTGCCAATAACAAATATATCTACTGAGAGGCCACTTTCTAAGTCGAAACTGATTTGATATCTACAGTAAGAATAGGGGGGACCGAATAGACGGTTTGCCAATAATTGCCAGCGAGTAGGGACATCTCCATTGATCATAAAAAAGCGGTTGATATGTTTGCTCCTTCAAGGATATTGATTACGACAAAACTGATTATTTAGTGACACTGATATGTGAAATGCTACAAATGCTGAGTACTCCTAAAATTCACATTTGATACTTATCTAACTGGTCGACGTGGTGTATCATACAGCGCCAATTCAGTCTGGTGTCCACTCACATTTTTATTTTCCTTTTACTAACAAAAATGTTAGTGTTACGAACTATGATGTACGCTTAGACGCGGCGAATGTACCAATCAGTGTACCTCTAGATATTTTAGTTTTTTCTTTTTGTTTGTTTGTTTGTTTCTGCTGTGAATAAATTTTGTGACTCTTAAAAATGAATACGTTTCCTTTCTAAAATTAAAGAATACCTATGAAATGCAGCATTTGAAAATACACTGTCTTTTCTTGCGGTGGGTCAACCTAAAGGGGAGTGGGTCCTGCTGAGGTAAGGCTTGCATGACCTCTTTCGAAATGAATGGGCGCCACTGACTTGACGTAATGTAAATGGCTCTAACAGATGGTTAAATTTTAGCGTATTGAAGTAACTCACGTTTCTAGATATAGCTGACTTGCCAGTAATATTTGAATTAATTACATCAACAAAATATTATATATATATATATATATATATAAATCACAGCCATATTCAATCCACTAGTGGGTGAGGCCTCTCCCCGAAGGAAGGAGTTGGTCTACTGCTCCCACGCTGACCAGACGGGTTGGGAGAGGAGAGCCGAAGCTCTCACTGTGATCGCCGCTGTCTTTTATTCACAGCAGCTCCCCAATTGTCCTCACGATGCTGGGTCGACACCGACATTTTTGAGTCCCCTCCGGGAATCGAACCCGGGACCACTCGCACTGAAGTAGAGCGCGCTACTGACTAGGCTACGCAGGAGTTACAAGGATGCTCTTTCTTCCACTTACATATGACTTTTCCTTCCAGACAATTGCACTCATTGGTAATCCTGATCTTACTACTTCTACAAGATATTCTAGGTTGTTCACTGAATATTATCAAACCACACATATATAAGTAAACAAACACACTAACAGAATCACAACTGACACATTTAGCCCATGTAGTAATCAATGGGACTATACGAAACATGTTAAAAAAAACAGTAACCTGTATATACGTGTATAGTTACTGGAAATAGTAAGTGACAATTCACAATCTACACTACACTTTAATATGACTATACGCGCGCGCACACACACACACAAACACACACACGAATTAACAATGCTTAAAGGATGAAAAAAGAATAATTCTACTTGATTGAATAACAGAATTCCAATATCCATTAATGCCAAGGCCTGTAGGTGTTCATTTGACCTTTTTCAGTTCAGCAGTTGATGTGACATAATATTTTGTCATTAATCTTATAACAACCACCGTTCCATCTTCCGTCCATGAATTGCGCCCCCCGAACTTCTATTTAGCTTCTTGTTAAAGCTTTAGGCGGGACTTACACAAATCTTCATTTATATAGATGCCTTTGTCCACCAGTTTCCTCTTGTTCTTCAACACTTGCATCTTCGTCCGTCCTAAGGCTAACAAATTTAGCAATATTGCCCTCTTTTTATTACTAGGAGGTCCAGTTCGATGAGATCTACAGATGTTGTTACCTCCACATTTAATCCCATGATGTTATGAAAAACATCACACACAAGGTCATCCGAATGATGTTAAGGCGTCCCTGGACAGAGAATAGGAAACAGAGGCCCCGACACCCGACAAACTCATTAGCCCACGACCCCCAAATAGTTAATCCAGGACTGTATTCAATAATTCAATTAATGTACTTACAGCGGTGAATTTAGGTTTCATGTTTTAGCCTGGCCCACTGCTTGCTAGAGGAATATAGTGCGTAGAAGGGGAAAAATTACATGGCTGGCCATTAAGGGGTGAGAGGAGACAGTGCTCCCTCTTTTCTCACTCATTCAACTAGTGAAAATAGATAACAAAAATTGGGCATTGAACAGCTTAAAGAAAAGGGAGAATTGCTTTCCCATTCTCGAGTAATTTGCCGCCCACTTACCATACTAACAAAACAAGTTCATTCATTTTTGGGACAAGTTCATATATCAATAGCGTATCTCGTTTTTATCATTATCTGATGTTACAAAATTAACGTTTTCATGGTGCTCAAGTAAAACTTTTTTTTAATATATGGCCCAGTCTAGTAACTTTGGACTTCGACCTGTCACGATTTGCCTTTAGCTGTTAAAAACCCACACCCGTGCCCCTTCCGATAAGATAAGATAAAATGAATTTTATGGGCGGTAACAACACTATGGCTTCCACCCGTCCCGATACGGGAAAGACCCTTATCTCTGTCATGTCAAAACTTAGCTGTTTATTAAAATAATAAAAAGGAATATATAAAAGATGAAGATGTAAAAGGTCTTCACACTCAACCTACTAATCTAATATGGCCAGTATAACGAGAAAGCCTGTAAATGGGCGCTCACAAAATAAAACAAAAATACACCATAAAACTTAACAGCTAAGGATCATAATCATATAAAATAAACGGAAATCATAAAACTGCAAAAACAATTAAAAATATTACCGTTTAAGTTTATATCTCGGTTACCCTTTCCTTCCCACGAGATTAAAATCCAGATCCATCAGGTGGTCTTCAACCATGTCGGAGGACAAAGATGAACTTGGTTGATGGATAGTATGTGCAGACTCTTCCTGAGCTAATTGTGCAGCCAAAACGTTCGTCAAAGTCTTAATGCTTGTAGCGAGAGGCGAAGTTCGAGCTAATTTGGAGATTTTATAGGAACTAAAAGTAGTCTTAACCCGGGGAGTTCTAGAACTCTGCACAGGTGGTTTTTGTCCCTGACTCTGTGCCGGTATATTGTGAGAAGTCTCTGATCCTTTGGGAGGCTTCGGAGGATCTACATGCACATCAGACTCTGTTTGTGTTGAGACATTAACTGTCTGGGTACCAACCGAGACAGTTTTAACTGGTAATCGTGCTGCTACCGTGGAAAACGCACCAGATGGAAGGGTGCGTTGGGACTCTTTTACGCGACGTTTTGCATCTCCAGCAGATATTTTCTCAACCACCATCAGCTCTCTAATGCGTTTTTCTTCTTTAAATACCCGACAGTCACGCGACCAGGCCGTGTGATCACCCTTGCAATTAACACACTGAGGCTTCAGTGATGTGCAAGGATCCGCACCATGGCTACTGGTTCCGCAAATTGCACATACGGCAGAGGTCAAGTTACATGACGTGCTGGTGTGTCCATAACGTTGACATTTAAAACAGCGTAGCGGACTCGGTATATAAGGACGGACAGGCAAGCGATAGAAAGCTGCCTTCACATCCTTAGGAAGCTGAGGCATGGCAAATGTCAGAATTAATGATCCTGTGGGTTGGAGTTGGCCAGTCCTTCTGCTATTGATGCGTTTAACATTGACTACGCCTTGACTGGGGAGTTCTCTTTTAATCTCCGCTTCAGGAACATCTTGAAGGTCCCAACAAGTTATTACACCCTGTGTAAAATTCAGTTGGCGATGGGTCTCAACTACAACTTCAAGATTTCCAATTGATGTCATCTTCAGGAGATTATTTGTCTGTTTGTCTGTAGATGTCTCCACTAATAAGGTGCCATTCCGAAGCTTTCTAACATTGTGTAGCTCTCCTGCAACATAACTAAGTTGTCTTTGAATTAGGAAAGGGGATATCTTCTTCAAACCACCTGGATTTTCTGTTTCGTTTTTAACTTTAATTACAAGATATCGTGTGATAGTTGGTACGATACTTGTCTGTTCCTCTACTTCTCGTTTTTCTTCCTTGTCACTGGTACAGTCATTAGCTGTAAGCGCCTTCTTACTTACATCAGTGACTTTATCTTCATTCTGTGCTTTTCTTTTGGCGAAGGCGATTTATTTTTAGGATGTGTTGGAGCCATGGTGAATTAAAGCCGTGAATGCCCACATTTCTCCGTACTCGCTCTTAGGAGCCAACGAGGCTGCCGGGCACCACCCTCACCACCCCTGTCAGCAAGCTGGAAACCGAGGCGAAGTCCAATGACCCGGCGTCGAAATCACTTTCACTCCCGACCGATGGACACCCGGGACACCCACTCCCCCGAGCGCTGGCGAGACCAAAGGTCCGAAGAGTCTCCCAATGGCGCACCTCCCAGTCTCAACGAGCCAGACCATCCAAGAATCCGCTGCCAAGAACCAGGCGCTATCGAATGGTTCCCCCCCTCCTCGGGTCCCAGGGGCCAGCGTCAATGAAAGTACATCCCTCCACACCCTTGAGCACCGCGTGGAGGCGCAAGTCGCAGCACAAGAGGAGATGAAACAACGAGCCATCAATGGATGAAAAATGGGGTGAATGTAAATGAAATCCTCTCTGCTGGTCCTCCTTTCAAGCAGCGTAGATGTTTAGCTGCGAGGGCTGCAGCCAGCAAAAGCCAGCTGGACGATGGGGTCGCCAATTCCCTACGCCGTTGTTGGCTGATTGCAACCAGCATAAGCCGGCTGGACGATGGGGTCGCCATTTCCCTACGCCGTATACGAGCAGCGATGGTCTGCTGCTCGGGCTATGTGATGGTGTCATCACGTTGCTGTCCGTAGACCTGCGATGGGGTCGCCAATCCCCTACGCAAGTGGGAAGTAAAAATGCTCAACAGAGAAGCACTCTGGGCTTCTGTTGGACTTCCCATAGGCAGCAACGATGTTGGCAGCTGCCAGGGCTGATTGCAGCCAGTAGAACTGACTGAGCGATGGGGGCGCCACTTCCCGATGCCGGGGCCCCTTCCGAGACTCGAACCCGGGACCTTCGAGCCGATGGCCCATCGCCGCAGACCGCTTGACCACCCGGTCAGTGTGGTGCTCAAATCTACTAACAAAATTCTTTAAATTCAGAACTATCACAAAGTAAACTTCATAACTTAGAGAGTTGACATTTGCTACTGGCCATTTGTTGAATATGAATGGTTATTTATGGCTTTAATTTGTCTTGCACATTGGGAAATCCTCTGATCTGGAATAAATTACTTGATTACAATTTTCACAAGGACAGGAGTTCCATTTTATATCGGCAGTGATGGGTTAGTTCAGCAGAAGTCAAGGGAATACGCAGAGAAGTCGGCGTTGTAGCGACAGTTTAATTGTGGAACATCTGTCACTTGGCATGCAACTGAGGCACCTGGGTTCGATTCTCTGCCATTGCAGTGACGAAACGCTGCATTTTTCAACATGTTACCGTTTACAGGCAGTGTTTAGTTTGTTTGAAATTAAGAAGGGGTATCCTAAAATTAGTGATTGCTTGTAAGTTTGCACCTACTATCTGTTTAGATATACAGGGTGGTAAGGTTACGGACCGACAAACTTCGGGAGCTGATAGTACAGTGAAAAATAAAGAAAAAAAGCCCAGACAACAAGGGGGAAATTCCGAGGCGTTACGGAGCTACAGCCAGCCGAAAGCGTGGGAAAATGAACTTCAGAGCGGATTATTGCGAAGACGAGAAATCGGAGAGTAGGCGGTTGAGAGTAAATTAGAGGAAGTCACACCCGGGCTATCCAAAAATGCATATTGAAAAATCCTACAAGCAGGGCGCAAGGGATTCCCCAAAGGAAGTAGGGGATTCCCAGAAAGTCTTCCAAGTAAAGACGGATCGAAAGGACCACAAATGGGATGAGTTGCCAACAGGTAACAATAATTCATTGCCGGCACATCGATATCTCAACGAGAATTAATGTTATTACCATTTTTATAAAATAATGCGTGGTTGCATATTGGACAGGGGTGAAAATTAAAGACAGGCAACGAGCGTTTTGCTTATTTATTAGCAATGAGAGAGGCTAGGTGAATCCAGTCGGATGCTGGTGAGTACGCATCTCAACAGCTGCAGTGT
>JAGDQP010057697.1:0-12695 GCA_022664845.1 Lepisma saccharinum
GCTTTAGCATCAATTTCGTGTATTATTTTCCATAATAAATTATATTCACTCACATATTTGTTTTTAAGAAACATGCACCCTTATCGACCACTCTTAAGTATTTAATTACCTACGTCTTATGATTACGCGTGTATTGGCAATTGCTATTTGACGCTGTCAAATAGCATCCTTCATGGTGCAATGCACTTCGTTTATCTTCTTTGCTACTGCTAAGGTTCATTTTCCGTTATACAAATCAGAAAGTGTATATAAGAATTATTAGATTATAATATGCAGATTACGACAAATAAGCAGTATATGGGTGAGGGAATAAGGAAAATGGTAAAATACACGTCATTTTTGTATCCCATCGACTGTTTTTTCTGCAATTCACATCACTACCCACACAGCTCGCAATGTTGAATTAACGTTTTATAAACGTTGAATTTTAACAACGTTGTATTTAGTGACGTTGAATTATATATTTTATCAACGTAGTTTAACAAACGTTTAAAGAATGACCAATATGAAACGTTTATTAAACGTTGAATTAAATTGTCCTTTTAAACCTTCGAAAATGGTGGAAAGAACAACGTTGATTCAACGTTGAATGTTTGTGAGTTTTCCTAACGTACAGAAACAATTTCCAATGATAGTTTTATGCTTAAACTTCATTAGGTGTTATATAATATTTTCAGAGACGGACGGTCTAGGTAAAATTATTTCAACTTCTCCCACCGGGAATCAAACCGGATTGTTGGATTGTCACGTTTGAGAAGAAGTTAAATTTAACTTTCAGGACAAATTTCGTACATTTCCCCCCAAATCCCTACTTATAACGAATATTTAATTCTGTGCAGGTGAAAAGAGTAATGTAAGTTTCCCGGAGCGAAGTCTAGTATTTCAATGTTCAGTACGATATGCTTTAATTGAAATTGCAATTTTAGGGTTAATTCCAGGTTAAAATCCTATAATCAAAGGATTTTTCCTGGAATCGACCACAAAATTGTATCATACTGAACACTGAAGTACTAGGCTTCGGTCTGGGAAACTTTTATTATTCTGTTTGTCTTCACAGATCCAAATATTCGTTATAAGTAGGGATTTTTGGGAAAGTTTCTAAATTTGCCCTGAAGGTTGAATTTGCTTCTTTCTAAACGTTGTATAAACGTTGCGTAACGTTGATTAAACGTTGACTATACGTTCATTTAATGTTTTGTAACGAATCGACATCAATGCCAAAATATAGTGCGGAAAAGGTTTAGTTCAACGTCTTTAAAACGTTTATTAAACGTCAGATTCAACGTTGCATCAACATTTCTTAGAATATTAATCCGATGGTTGTATAAACGTGGAATCAACGTAAATTCAACCAAAATTCAACGTTTATTAAACATTTACGAAAAAGTTGGATAAACGTTTATTTAACGTGATTGTGCTGTGTGGGTAGTGTGAACTGTCTGTTCTGCCACGAATATTTTGTAGTTACTATCAGTACTGATAGGTCCACTGATAATGTTGCTTTTTATCTTGAACAATAGACTAAAACATTTGTGTTTTGTACAAATAACACAGTCTAATTTGTATTAATATCGTACATTTGATTAGTAATTCTGTATTCAAGTCTTACAAAAATATAAATTCAATCGAAGTTGCATTGTAATAAAATACTATTTATATACTTGTTTTGTTGTAATTTTCATAATATTCACATCATGCTTTGGTACGTAATATCTGAAATAATCTCTCAGAACCTTCAAATAAAGGAACAGTTATTGTTCTCAGAAAGTTCATTAGTGAATTGATGTGATACTGTTTCTAATTATACCACCATTCTTCAGAAGTTGTGATTTATATGGCTAAATAATACTGGTTGCCTATACGTATCTTAATCTGTAGTAGAAATGAAAAACAATATTTACAACATTAAGTAGATTTTTAATTTCCAAGTCCATTACTTTATAGACGAATATCTTGAAAGCACATATTGTAGCATTTTACATGCATACATTTTCTTCTGCTAAATTGTTTATTTCATTGCTCATATTCTTTGTATTTACTTTATAATGTATTTAGCAATATAAAATTGTCCTATGTTACACAAGATACTAATGTTATATTGCATTCGTGTAGTTGTATGATGAGTCCAATTGTATACCAGAGTGAACGATGATAAATAAACTGAACTAAAGTAAACGAAGTTCTTTTACATTTTCCGGACACGTAATGCCTAGTGGATATAAGGAAACAAAGGCAGGTTAAACATTTTTTTATTATTACACACAAAAAAATTGAGCTCTGACGCCAGAGACGTGTACTTCACCTACGATGGCAATCTAGACTGATTTTGCAAACAATCTCCGCGAATTTTATTACATGTTTGAAATGAGAATAATGAGAAACAATTATCTAACCTGACTTCTTTCATCCGTTTGTGTGAAATTTACACATTTAGAGAATCTGACCTGTAATTTCAAACCCAAATCCTTGAGTTTTCTCAAGTATTCGTAAATGAAAGGATTAAACATTTGTGCATTTAGAAAGAAAGAAAAGACATCTGTCCTGGCTTGGAATGAAACCAGGGAATCTTCGGTAAGCTTTGATTCCTAAAATTTGGCGGCGATGATTACTTGATTTTATAATTCGCTTAATTCAATAGTATTTCTTGTTGTACGTGATTAGGTGTGTACATCATCTTTAAAGAGAAGGACTTTTGTTTAATGGAAGTAAGTTTTAAGACAGATATTGAATCATTAATCATAAAGGACTGGTTTATCAAATGTACGCCTGATGCGATAAACAAATGTAGATATCAAAAATTGTTACCGTATGTCACGTTATACAATGTGCCTAAAAGAACGATGTATCGCTGTATCCTACTTTGAAAAAATGAATCGTAAATCAGGATCTGTTGGAAAGAACCAGTAATGAATAAACCCAACATTCTTCGAATTGAGCAACAAGTCAACAACCAATCTCGAAATCAACGAAAATGTTGGTTACGAAATTAAAATGCAATCATTCTTAGATAGTAAAATTCTTTTAAAAAATGTGAAACGCAATGTACAAAAAAATATCCAAGTTGCGAATAGATGTGCGCAGAACCAACAACAGTATCGATCAAGATGTTAACGACTAATGTAAATATTTCGTTGAAAGTAATTTATTCTTGTTGGCGAAATGTACTGACATTTAAAGCATTCGGATAATAATACAATATCAGGATTTTACTCGATTGATTACACAGGTCTGCAACCAAAAGGATGTTTTCATAATCTTAGTTGATTCTTATGTTTGTGGGTGCGCTGAATTCGTAAATGACCCCCGTTTCTTCCTGGGACGTTAAGTTTTTTCACAATCGAAATGTAACCTGGTCAAATAGGTAGCTGGAAATCGCTAAATTTCAAATTCAACACACGTGAAAAAAACAAAACAACAACAAAAAAAAAAAACACTGAACATGGAACTACAAATTTATTTTCACTGCCAGTGCTCTCAAACACAAGAAAATGCATATGTATTTGTCCTGATCGGGATCACTGTCCAAAATCGTAATGTGTGATAAATTAGGTTACGAGATTACAAAGAAAGATTACAAAAACAAATCTATTCATATAACGTATTTAGTAAGATTACATCGTAGGTTTGTAATTTCTTTTCTAAGTAGTTCTGGCTGCAATGTGTGTTTTTCAGGTACTACGAGTACTCGACTCGATGTTTGGTAGTGCTGATACGCCTGTATTAGGAAAGTGAGCAAACGAACGTATGTAGTGACACATGTTGGAAACACACGTTTATTCTTCACGTTGATGTTTGTGGATTGACAGTGATGTTAATGAAAACACTTGTTTCTTCTGTGGTCAATCATCGGTTGTTGAACGTATTGTATCTAGTGTAAACATGGATCTTGATTGTACAGTGTCACTTTGCTAGGGCATCGAGTCTGTGTGAAATCTAGGATACACTATGGTATGCATGAACGTAAGGACTAGTAACAAGCCAAAATTTATGGGCCGGAAGTGCGCCTTGCCGCCATGTTGAATTAACCAAAACATTGCAACTAGCCATAAGAAATAATGTTAATTGAGCCACTTTTAATTACATATTTTTAATTTATGGGAAATAATTTAAGGTATGTGAAGGTTGCGTCTGATTAAGCCGACCAAGAGGTACGTGTGAGGATAAAAAGTTAAGCAATATTTAAGTATTTTCTTTAATAATAATAGTGAAATAATATCAGATTTCAAGATTTGAATTATCACTACTCTTGAGAAGGAAGTGTATTGAAATAACGCTTATTTTATAATAATTAGTAGTTAAGGGCAAATTTAGATAATTAAAATTTATTTGCACATTCACAATATCCTCTGCTTACTTTCCAGGAAGTATGCGCGATCCGCCATGTTGGAATGACAAACTGCACTCTCAGCCGTCCCATTTTTATAACATTGAGTGAATTGCTTGTTACTAGTCCTGTTATATTCTTACGTCCATGGTGTGTTGTGTACGGAAACGAGTTCATGACAGTGCAAAGTGTGTGTTGTCTACGGAAAAGGTCTTGAACATTTCGAGAAGAACGAACTCATAACCATGATGGGGCTTACCATACTGGCGGGAGCTTTGTTCATGAGGGGGTACATAAACTGGTGCTGCATTTACACCAGTGAATGAATGAGGGTGAAACTTCGTGATATCAGTACAAGAACCTCTTCGGGGTAAAGGGAAGAGTGACGCAAGAATTCTACTCACAAAAGAAGTAATATCCATTTTGCGAGTAACTTTTTTTTGTGTCACTATGGGGGAAGGGAGGATGCTAGTTCTCTTAATGTTATTAATTTTTAATTACAAAGGAAACAATTCCGCCATAGTGACACAAAGAAAGTCACTCGCAAAATGGATATCACTTCTTTTGTGAGTAGAATTCTTGCATCACTCTTCCCTTTACCCTGAAGGGGTTCTTGTACCGATTACTTATACCAAAGATATCAAAAATATTGTACATTTGGGCATCCTTCATGGATATCTAGGATCCAAATTATATTATAAGTCGTCAAATGTTACTCTTCCAAGTAATTTTTGTTATGCGGATTATCGATGATGTACCTACTCCTTTTGATAGATTCCTCAAGGAATATCCTCCTATTCGCCGAAGACTATACATTTTTTGACAAATCTGCACTTTCCATGATGCTTTAACAAGATGATATACAGGGTGAACAATAACTCATGAACACTATTCTAGGAACGAAAAATTCACATCAAACCGACAAAAAATTCCCTTGAAGTAATGTAAAAAAAACCACCAACAAATTCGAGTTCGAATTACATTTATTCTGCCAGGACGCCAGTAAAATAAATCATAGCATCGGGGCTAGAAGCGTCTGTTGTCGTAAAAGACGTATTTCGACAAATAATGACGTAAGCCGTCTCGGTTTAGCAGAAAATAATTAAAGTTGTACCCCATATATCTATTTCACCAAAGGTTATATGAACTTTATTTATGACCTTTAGGCAAGTAAGGGTCAGACCGGGATAGGGAAGGAGAAAAGAGGCGGCAAGAGTGTCGGCTAGGTCCTAAGTGGAAGGTGCCATTCCGGCATTTGCCTGGTGTGACTGTGAAAATACCTAATTCATAATTGTCAGCTGCTGGGATCGAACCCATGACCTCCCGAATACTAAGCCAGTGCTCTACCACTCAACAACAGCCGCTCGACACCCGAAAGGATATCACTACAAACGAAGGCGACATTGGTAGCAGCTTCAAAAGATGTTTTTAGGCAGGCCCATAGTCAGCCGAAAACCTTAGGGAGGGTGGGCAAAATTTAGCGGGGGGCTAGTCGATATATCAAACAGATTCCTTTACGGAACGATTTTAATAGAAAGTGCGTGGTTGCGTAACGAACAGGAGTAAAACAGGAGTATAGAGTTAACCGAATTTCTGTACTTTTTTTTTTTTTCATTAAAAGAGACTGTTATTGCCCGGTTAGATGCCAGTGGCTACGTTTATGGTTTGTACTCATTCGGAAAGTCGTCTTATTTGCACTTAATTTTATCCACATTTACTCCAGATAATGTCTGGGAATCCCTACATCCTTTGGGCCATCCCTTGCGCATTCATTGCATAATTTTGGAATATGCAGTTTTTGACAGAGCAGGTCTCAAGTTTTTGAGAGTGCCAAGCAGCCCCAGTTCTACTCTTAATTGTATTGGAATCATCAAGATGTATAGAATTCATTTTCCTATACTTTCGGAACCCTATAGCGCCGAAACGAAGTATTTGATGGTCTATACCTTTTCTTTAGTTCGCAATGGTTCGTAGGGTCCTCAAATCTTGGAACTTTAACTAAACTAATTTTCCAACGTCATAGAATGATGAAATTTTGCACAGCGACGTAAGTCGGGTGACAATACAATATTCCATTGTTACTTTAATATATTTCTATATATTTTAAAGGCATATTTTAATATATATATATATTATTTAATACGGACTTCTTTATCCTAAAATAAATAATAGCTTGCTACGATGTTGGGTTTTGACTGGTTGCAGAACACTTTAGGATTTGAGTCACAAAGCATTAGCTTAAGAAAATATATCGAATACCGAATTAACTCGAAAAAATAAAATAATAATAAAACCCTTTTCAAATACAAACTTTTCTTAAACAAATCGTACTAAAAAGTAAAAAAATAAAAATATTTTGTTTATGCATGACTAAAAAGAAAAGCGTAAGTGCGCGCCAATTGAAGAATATATATAAAGTGACTGTAAATGAGAGCGCGCACCATGCTTTTCTTTTTAGTCATGCATAAACATTTTTTTTTACTTTTTAGTACAGTTTGTTTACGAAAAGTATGTATATAAAAAGTTTTTTTTATTATTATTATTATTTTTTCTCTGATTTTCATATTAGGAATTTCGTGAGGTAGGTATGTCGGTCCGTGTCTCACTGCAAATATCACACATCGCTTTCGCCGATAATGCATGATTAAGGATAAAATAATACAGAAACGATAACGTGAAACGTCTTGATATAGACTTTTCTTTTCAATCACACAAATATTTTTATCTTTATGCTACGAAGTTATATAAATATACAAGTCAATTTGAATCAGTGAGACTCGTTGAAATGAAACGAATTTCTTCATAGTTCGATAAATAGACGAAAAGTGTTATTTCGTCAATATCATTACCTGATCGTTATAAATAGATCGAAAGAACATCTCTCATTATTTTTTCATTTTAAAACACGAAAGACTAATATTTCAAGTCGACTGAACTCACAACAGACAGTGTTACCTGTATCTGAGGAAATTCTTTCGAGTTCAAAAAGTAAAAATGGCCATTGACAAAAGAGAAACTTTGAATAATTTCAACACGTGCTTACCTTTCAAAATAATCGCATTCTTAAGAGTAGAAAGAAGAAATATAAGTACTAAATTGATGTTAAGAAGTCTAAGAAAAGAACTGTAAATAGTGTACTATCATGGCCAAAATAATGTTCACATGACTTCGTTTTACAGGATTATTCTCTAAGCCTACAAGATAGGCCATCCAACTAACATTGAGTCGGCGGTGTGTGATTCTGAGAGAGTGTGAGTGAGCGAGCAAGGGTTGGGATTTTCTTTTCTTTAACAGAAAACATTATCACCTGTCCTGGGTTCTGAAAAATATATTTATCATTTCTTGTAGTATGTAGCAAGTAATGAAAAACTTAAGAGAGTCCCATTTCAAACAATAAAATAAGAAACCTAACACCATTTTTATTTTAGGTGGGCCACTAGTTGAAGGGTACTGAAAAGTTTAATTCAAATTGTCCAATAGAAAAGATCCTTACCGAATATGGAGAAACAAAAATGAATTTTAAAACCCATGGTTTCTTTCTTTTTTCTTTCTTAATGAAGTCCATAGAACACTAACGTTATGCATGAAAGACAAGAGAAAAGGTCTGTTTCTATCAGTTCTTAAAAATAGGGCAGATATTTTCTGATATTATGTTGTTATTTACGTTATTTTGTATCGGCGTTCCTATGATATTGTGTGTGCGTGCATGTGATAAACATCGAAACGAGTATGCTTTCTTCCGAGCACCGTACCTTACTTGGTAGAACGTTGGTTTCGTATTCGGGAGGACCAGCGGCTGACTGTCCTGACTTAGGTTTTCCCAGTGTTTTCCTCAGTCACGCCAGGCATATACCGGGATGGTACACTTCGCATCAAAAGTATTGCGACAGCGAACGCCGTGCAGCTAGGTAACCCAAATGGCACCTTCTTATCCCATAATCGTTCCTAGTAAACAGACCCCCTCTTTCTCCGTCCTTCGTCTCGCCCATACTAAAATCAGCAAACATCATGAACACGTTTTTTTTAATAGACATGTATTAGTATCGATAAAATGAAAGCGAGACGAATCAATATACATAAGTTGATCAAGGGAGAAATTTAAACATACAATGAAACATTGAAACCGATCGATGTCTGTAAGACAGAGGCAGAGAAATGAGAGAGAGAGTGAGAAAGAGAGAAGGGGGAAATAGAAGAAGAAGAAGTACAGATAAAAAATATGGAATTTAAACGTAGTAAAAAATATTAAGTTCAATTCCCACAAATCAAATCTAACAGCAAGAGAGAAGTGAATTTATATTTTTGCAGGGTTATTCGAATATATAAAGGGTGCTTCAAAAATTCATTAAATCACTTTCAAAATGGAGACCAAACTTGGTGGTCAGATTAAATACTTATGATTTCCAGTGAAACTCCAGAGTTTTGATACACATCTAGGATAATGTCAAATGTGTAACACACATTGTTTGTTTGCACGGAGTTAGTCTGCAAATTCGGTGGGGTTTATTAAACATACTGGTTTGGAATACTTTGTAATCAAGGATGCTGCCAGGATTTTCAGATTGGGGGCGTAAAGTCAAAATTGGGAGGGTGGACGTAGAGTTTTGCACAGTTTCTATCAACTTTTGTCCGCAATATGTTAAAGTTGGGGGTAGTCTCGAGGTTTTCCTCTGACATCCCCTACAGGAGCCGGGGTCTAGCGGAATCACTGATTGTAAAAAAACAGTAGATACTGTAGGCTATGCGGCTACCCGTTGATTCGATTTGTACTTGATAACCAGTAGGATAAAGGAGAGATTTTAATTATTTCATTCCGTTTGAACAATGTTTCTTTAAGGGGTGACCAGGACCGGAGATGTGACCCCGAGAACAAGAAAAACACGACGCCGAAATTCCCAGTTAAATAGGGTTTCCAGACCGGGTCAATCGGGTTACCGGGTCACTTATGTTTGGGTCAGGCCCTATCACCGGGTCATCGAAAGTGGCCCGAAATTGGCTCTGGAAGACGCACAAAAGGAGAGTGTGTGTGTAAAGTAAGAGAAAAATAAAGATAAATAGATAGAGAGAAGAAGAAGAGAAAGACGCAGCAAAGATACGATAACAATACAGCAACAAAGAGAGGAAGAGAAAGAGACCAATGAAAAACATGAAAATTACATTATCATTATGCTAAACAGCACACGCACTGTTTACTCGGATTCTGACCAGTGATGCTTCGTAGGTTCTCCATAACCCGGAGATAAATCTGTTTGAATACTTCAGTGTATGCGAAAAAGAAACTGACTGGTGGGGAATCGAACCCAGGTTTTCAAATTAGAAGTCCCGCACGCTAGCGATACTCCACAGTTGACTGTACCAAACGCTTGCTTAACAAATGTTATAGTGTTTCTTTCTAAGAATAATAACATGAAAAGTGCATATTTCTGATCAATGACGTGTTGTTAACTTTCCTCCTAAACCCCTGAGACTTGATTTGAACTTTTCCAAACTGTGCTCCACTCCACAGTCGGAAATATTCTCCGTTTTGTATGAGAAGAGATGATTAGATTATTCAAGATTGCTTTGTAAAAAAATCTTTGGCTTGAACAGGATTTGAACCCATGCTAGTTTGCTTTCAGACTGCAATGTCCAGCGCGTTTCCCCTACTCCATTTTGCCAACGAGCTCAACACCTATGAATAACCAAGTTCAAATGCGAGGAAAATGTAAAATTGAGTATGTGTGTTTCATTTTGTCTGTATGTATTGTGTTGCAAGTAAACACATGTGTATGTATGTCCTTTTTGTCATGTCAAATTATGAAATGAATATATTATGGCAGTTTTACGAACAAACCCAGCTTAGGATAAGTATTGCCACATTAAGATACGATCATTTATTGATGTCTATTTTAACTAAACCAGCCTGAACGAATCTAACATCACCAAAAGAAAACTGTCATTAGCAAATCTAGAAGTTAAAACTTCAATTAAAAGTTCTAATACACTTCGTGCAACGTGATAAGTTCAACGTAACACAAATTTTAACTTTTAACAGATTGTATTGTAAATATAATATCGCTCAATCTGAGCCTATTTTGATTTAACCAGTTTCAAAATATCCTGTTCAATTTTTGTGATACATTTTCAGTCACAAGTTAGGCACCCATCGTCCCCATGCCTGGCGCTCTACGGTGCACTCAGCCTCCTATCAAACTGAGTACCAGAGTGCTCTTAGTACTCCTGGGCACCTTGGGAAGGTAAAGTCAGTCGAGCGTGGGACTGACCA
The DNA here is from genome assembly GCA_022664845.1 of Lepisma saccharinum. Lineage (NCBI taxonomy): Eukaryota > Metazoa > Arthropoda > Insecta > Zygentoma > Lepismatidae > Lepisma > Lepisma saccharinum. The sequence goes on from JAGDQP010057697.1 coordinate 10,590, forward strand.
CTCCACCGCACTTCGTACCGTAGGTCGAGATGTGGAGCGCTACCTCCACATCCCCATGCGCCGTTCACGGCACGTGCGAATCGCACAGAGGATAGCTTTATCTTTACCGTTATTAATTCGTGTAATTGAGAAACAGACAGGTAAAAGCGAAAATTTTCCTGATATTTCCATGAAATTTGCTACAATTGCTCACAAAACCCACTTTCGATACTGTGAAAATAATTTTGCGAAACAAAATTTTACCCCCCTTTTGGTGGTCCAAACTGAAAAGTTAAGTACATCGAGATCGAGAGATGCTACAATATTTTATAGACATAATACAGCCTTCACGAAAAGGCCAAGAACAATGGAGAAAGACTGATAACTTTCGCGATTTCGAAAACCCTGCACATACTTTGAACACAAAGCCATACACAAATACACATGGGTATCTCCGGACGGCAAAACTCTCAACTAGATCGGTCACGTATTAGTAGACAGACGAAAACACACCAACACAATGGACGTTAGGTCGTACAGAGGAGCGGAAGGTGACACCGACCATCAATTAGTGATCACAAAAGTAAGGGAAAAGTTATGCATCGCGAACAGAGAAAACAAGGGGTCAAAACAACTGAAATTTGAAGTTAATCGATTAAATAATCCGAGCATAAAAGCAGATTACCAACTCGAACTCTCAAATAGGTTCGAAATCCTAGCCGACTCGAGTAATAATAATGGTATTAATAATGAAATTGATGTAAGATGTGGGAGGCAATTCGTGAAACAATTAAGAGCGCAGCGAAGGAACGTGTAGGTGAGAAGAAACAACAGAAAAACAAACCTTGGTTTGATGAAGAATGCCTTAAGCTTCATGAGGAAACGAAAACAAGCAAGGCAACGATGGCTAAGTAAAAAAAGAGCGAAGCAAATACCAACCACTACAGTAACGCGAAACGAAACGCCACACTCGGGTTCAGAAACAAAAAGCTAGAATATCTGACGCACAAGATTCAGAAGATAGAGAAAAACGGGAAGACAAATAACATACGAGACCTATACAAAGGGGTAAACTCTTTAAGAAAAGGTTACCAGCCGAGGTTAGGAATGATTAGAAATGAACGTGGAGATCTTCAGGTAGATTCGACTAACTTTGTCGATGTGCGGACATTTTATTTCGACAAACTTGTTAATGTATACAACGGGGAATAAACAGAGGAGTAAGAAATCCATACTGCAGAACCGTGGATTCCCGAACCGAGCGAGATCGAGATGTCGGTAAAGAAATTGAAAAAAAAATCACCAGGAATAGACAATATTACAGCCGAATTAAAGCGGGAGGAACGGCACCAATCAAGGAACTACATAAATTGATAAGTGCTATATGGAGAAAGGAGGAGCTCCCAAACGAATGTAAAACCTCAATAATAGTTCCGATTTACAAAAAAGGTGATACATCGGACTGTAATAATTACCGCGGAATCTCATTACTTCTAACCTGTTACAAGGTATTAAGTAATATTCTGTTAACACGCCCAAGTGTAGACGTAGATGAAAGAATTGGATATCACCAATGTGGATTTAGAAGAAATAGATCCACGTTGGACCAGATTTTCGCCTTGAGACAAATTTTGGAGAAGAAATGGGAATACAATGGGACGGTTCATCAGCTATTCATTGATTTCAAGAAAGCATATGATTCTATCAACAAGGAAAAGTTATACAGTATCCTGATACGATTTGGAATTCCGAAAAAAAAAAATGGTTTAATTAGTGAAGATGTATCTCAGCGACCCCATAAACAGAGTACGGATAGGTAATAATATGTCAGACAGTTTCAAGATTCACAACGGATTGAAACAAGGCGATGCCTTAACACCACTAGCGTTTAACTTTGCGTTAGAATATGCGATTTTAAAAATTAAAGGGGACTAAAAAGGGCTCTCATTGAATAGGCTGAATCAACTGTTTGTATACGCAGATGATGTAGGTTTAATAGGGGACGACATTGATGCACTACAAAACAACACCGATGTCTTAGTAAAAGCGTGCGATAAGATAGGTCTACAGGTAAACATAAATAACACAAAATACATGATAATAAGCCAAAACACAGGGAATGAAGGA
>JAGDQP010057698.1:0-12695 GCA_022664845.1 Lepisma saccharinum
CAGGCGAAATAAATAGCGACTTCGTTAACCGTATGAGTAATATAAATTATGACGTAGAACGCATCCGTAGTGAATGTGCATATTAAAAATAACTGCAATAAAATCACATTTCACCAAGTTGACGAAAACGCAGTTATGAAAGCTTTAGGCGAAATTAACTCTAACGCAGTAGGAGTCGATAACGTATCACTACGAATGGTAAAGGTATCTCTCTCTACCTTATATACTACCAGGCCTCACGCATATTATAAACGCGTTGCTTGTTTCAGAAACTGTACCTACTGTATGGAAAAAGCAATGATCATACCACTTCCTAAAAAGCAAGATATCACAGGAACTAATGATCTGCGTCCTATTAGTATTTTATTCTGTATCTGAAAAGTGCTTGAAAAATAGTTTATAATCAGGTTTTCAACTTTGTTAATGAAATGGAGATACTGCCAAAATATCAATCTGGCATCCGTTCTGTTGACAGTACTACCACGTCACTTCTCAAACTATCTGTAGATATACTACGCTCAATTGATAGTAAGCTAGTCTCATTGCTAGTACTGTTGGACTTCACCCGTGCTTTCGACTCTGTGGTACACGACCTACTGCTTTCTGAACTTCATTATTATATTTTTTTCTTTTCCGGCACTTCAGTGGTTTCGCTCCTTTTTAACTGGTCACACCCAACGTGTGAAAGTTGATCAGAGCTTATCCTGATAATTACAGGTTAACAGAGGTGTTCCACAGAGGTCAATTTTGGGTCCGTTACTCTTTTCGCTTTATATTTCGGATTTACCCAAAGTTGTAAATTATTCAACTATGCATCAATTTGCCGACGATGTGCAATTACAAACTGCATGTTTACCAAGCGAAATTTCTCGTACCGCTGAGTTGATAAATATAGACCTTGACAGAATTCTGGACTGGTTAGAGCAAATGGCCTTTCGTTGAATCCCAGTAAATCTATGCATACCGTTGTTGGTTCCCGCCATAACGTACTGAATTTAAACCTTCTTGATATAAATATTAAAATAAATCAGGTGAAAGTAGACTACTCGAGCTCGGTGAAAAGTTTAGGCATGATCATAGACTCCCATCTACAATGGTCAGAACATATTGCTAAGCAATGCAATAAAGCGTGTGGTATGCTTAGATGTCTTTATAGATTACGTGAATATCTATCTCAGGAAATAAAATTACAACTAGTTCAGGCACTAATCTTACCTCTTTTCGATTATTGCGATATGATTTATGGAAGTCGGATCACTAAAATTATTAGCAAATAAAATTCAAAAGGTTCAAAATTCCTGTATGAGGTTTATTTTTGGTATGAACATATACTGCCTGTCATCAATCAGCATAAGATATTAACTATGTCACGCAGAATAAAATTACATGCTTGTAGTACGCTATACAATATCTCAACTAAAGGAAAACCACAATACTTGTACGAGTTACTACAACAGAGAAAATTTGGCCATTCGTACAACACTAGGAAACGTGATAAATTGTCTCTCCTACAATGTACCACATCAGCATATCAATCTTCCTTTTCCTACGTTTCAACCAAGCTTTGGAACGAGCTGCCTATGGATATTGTGAACTCCTGTACTAATGTGCAATTTAAACGAAAGCTCAAGAATTTTCTTTTACTACAGCAGTCAAAGCTATAATACTACTGATCAAGGGTAATCTAACATCTCACTACTTTCCTTATTATTGTTAATGTATTTTGTTTCTATTTTTGCCTTATATAGATATAAACGTCGTCTTGTATATGTTATCATTGTAATTGTAGGTTAGGTGTATATTGATAGTAATACGGAATATGCTCAAGCACTAGAAGTACGTCCACTACAGTTTATTCCGATACTATGCCATTGTGTAAGCCTTTATGTTTTATGTAATCCTTTTTGTTTTATGTTTTCATGCACTTTTTTTCTTCTCTGTATACAGTTTATGTATGTAACTGTACTGACACGGGTTAGGTGGTAGAACAGCATCAGCTGAATCTCGCCAACGCTAATCAAGAATGTTTGAATTGAATTGAATTGAACGTTTTATTCACTGACCCACGTCATCAACTTGAAAGCAGCGATTTAGAAGTTTTATTTACACAGAACATTTTACGTCACCACTACAACTGTCGGAACCATTACTATTATGATCTCGTCGTATCTTTTCCGGGTGGTGCATTTCCTATTACTACGAAGTGGCAGCATAAAGAGTTATATATATACGTATATAATGTGGTCTCTTATTAAATTCATAAAATTGCAGGAGTGCAATATGCACAAATTAAGTACAGTATAAATAGCTTTACGTTGTACTTTAAAAGGTGCAACATTTTGTTAATTATTCTTTGTAAAAAGGACGTCTTACAGTTATTCGTAAACGAACAGACTGTGTCCTCTAAAACCTAAAGGCGGACTCACGTGGTTAAACACATGCAATGAACTCAATAAAGAAAAACACCAAGAAAATACTGGAAATAAAAACACTACTACGTATCCACTGTTTCATAACAGATAGGCACTACATACTGACCAAGAGAAAGCCAATGCATTTGCATTCCATCTGCAAACTGTCTTCACACCAGAACTGGAACAAAATAGATATAGCCCACATTTCTCGAAACATGTAATAGATACCATACTACAGCCATCTGTAAACCACCACAATGAGGAAAAAAAAATCCTATAACACAAACAATAACATATTAGTGATGGGCATTCCAGTTCCTTTTGGGAAAGCGTTCTTTCGGTTCCGGCTCCGCAGCTGGAACCGTTCTTTAGTTTGGTTCCAGTTCCGAAGTTCCTACGTTCTTTCAGTTCCCCAGCTCTTTACGTTCCGAAGTTCCTACGTTCTTTCAGCTCCTTACGTTCCGAGTGGGTTTCGGCTGCGAGTAAGACTCTAACGTTATCCTTTTCTTCTGTAGCGAAAAAGGCATGGAATGAGTGGTTGCTGCTGCAGCTCCCATTGCCTGAGGGAGGGAAATTGCTCAAAACTGGAAAATACACACGCAAAAGACAAGCGTTTGCAAGAATATAAAAGACGTTTTGAACAAATAGACCCTCCTCCACTGTTACTATTGCGTTGAAACGGGATGAGACAACTTGGGTCCTGGCCAACACATTCCCACATACTTTCCCCTCCCCTATCCCGACCTGAGCCTTATATGCCTAAAGACCATAAACAAAATTGAAATTTAGTCAGTCGGATTTATGTTTTAGTATCTTATTAACAACTCAAGATATTTTTGTCTCTCATCATTAACTTCGTCGTCGTTAAGAGAAGAAAGAAGAGAATACCTCCCTGGTTTTAATTCAAGGAACCATCCCATTTTATTTGTGTAGCCGGAAAACGCAGAGAAACCAGGTTATCGCTTATTTAGAACAAACTGCCCTTTATGTCAAGCAACGTAGCTCAACTGGCTGAGCGTTTATTTCACACTCAGCTATTCCTGGGTTCAGAGCTGAAACGGGTTAATCGCCTCAAATTTTCAATCGGGTCACTGGGTCTGTGGTTAAAATCCAGTCTGACCCGGTGATCCGGAGGTCAAAGCAGAATGTATAATTACTTCCTTGCGTTTGAACACTGTTTCTTTTAGGGCTTACCGCCGGAACGGGCGTAAGCCATAGCGCTGTTAAAGCCCATATAATTAGTTTTATCTTTCTCAGGACTTACCGCGATCGGAAGTGTTCTCCCTAGAACACAAAAATTACAACGCTGAAATGCCTAATTCTATATAGTTCTCAGACCAGGTCAAGTTTTGGACCGAGTCACCGGGTAACCTATGTTCAGGATAGCAAAACTGACCAGGTTTCAGCGCTGCCTGGGTTCGAGTCCAGTGGCCGTCAATCCTGACTGTGTTTTCTCTAGGATTGTAGTCACGCTGGGCTATCACCGGGATACTACTTTCAACTAGGAACTGACTGACTTTCCTCCCACATCCTTCTCTCTATTCTGTCTCTTTGAAGGCCGTAAATGAACTGACTGGTAGGCCTAGAGATATATTTTAGTGACGCCAAACTGCCAGCTATACAGTCTATATCAATTTGTAAACAATTACCTTGTTCCTAATTATTACTAATAAAATATTAATCTTTATAATTTCATTATGTCTATTCCTAACTTAGGGGTATCTATAGATCACGTTACCGGCAATCTTCACTAGGGCAAATTAATGTTTCTTTGCTAATAAGTTCAGAGAATGTTGTAAACGTATTAAAGAATAAAGTAATTCCAATTATTCACGCAGTTTATCCGATGACGAAGAAGAAAAATAAGGAATATGGATTTTCAAGAAGAAAGTGAAATAAAATGTACTGCCCGACTAGCACTCTCAGCGACAAATCTCCATTGGGCATAAGAGGAGTTTCAGATACAACCTTCCCTACCATCACTCCTTGCTTTGTAGAACAGATCTATTTTCTAGATCCTTTGTGCTAGGACTGTTACAAATCTATAGCACAATGAGAATTGAAACGAACAGCATTCAAAGATATTAGCAGTGAAAGTATTTAATGAAAGGAACCTGGTTGAGTGCATCTGAGAAGGTTAAAGCGAAACTGAATAAAAAAATCAAGTTTCAAGGTCATACGAGGATGAAATCTACTTCACGAATGTTCAAGGATTACGAAACATTACTCTTGAATTGGTTATGGACTTTCTTCCCTGAAAGTTGGAACTCTCTAGGCTTGAATTTATATGAGCAGCATTGAAATTTCGTGCAACGAAAAGAATACATTAGACTTATACGGAGATAGTGCTGCCATCTTTTGTGGGAGGTCGTTGCTCACTCCTTCAGGCTCTTGTATCTACCCCCCTTGTATCCATTGCTAGATGAAACCCTCCGCCATTCCTTTCCACAAATCTGGGTCACTTACTGTCCTCGTCTCGTAGCTCCAGAAAAACACATGATTTCATTTATGTACTTTGAGATTGGTCGTCTTGTAGGTCGCTTCTTTACTCTTAGAACTCTTTAAATATTTTGTCCATTTTTTACCTGTTCCTGTTAGTATGAGAACAGCCCATCTTCAATTGATCCATTTCCAGTCTTAATCTACTGTTGCTTGAGGTCGAATTAGTTAATTACTCTTCCTGTCCCTCCTCGTTATTTCTAGTATGCATCTTCCCATTGCTTTTTGTGTAACTCTGAGTCGCTTGTACATTTTGTGAGCATGTTTCATATCTCTACAGCATCACAGGTAAGACAAGTTGGGAAGGGCCATCGGTGGCCCGACGCGTTTCGCTGATAGGTTTGTTTCATTCTTGTTTATATTTCTAATGCAGTTGGTGCAAAGAAGATTATGTCATTAGCAAACTTGTAATCAAACATTAAATCCGATTCGCAATCAGATTATATAGTTGAGTTCCTTCGGACCAATCAATTCCCCATTTCGAACAGTTCTATTTGACTTCTTTCTCTTCCTCTTTTCCCTACAAGTACATTTCAACTACATACACTGCATATGATGAAAATGTCACTGGATTAACGTCGGACCATCGGCGGATAGTTTGTAAATTTTTCAACTGTCTGAGGCGAAATTTGAACCTGGAACCTTCTGATTTACAGCTTCTCCTTCTAACCACTACCCTTTCGAGGCAACTTCCAAGCTACTCTAGTTTTTTTACTATTTCTTTTGTGTTACGAAGCCCGTTTCTGAAGTAAATGCACGCGATAGGTTTGATTTCGATACCACGATGGCCAATTGTTTGCATACTGTGTTAGAGTTATGAAAGCTGTTTCTTTTATTTTCCTTCTCCCCTCCCATTAGATAATTAACAACAATGCTGATAAATGGCAGGGCCGTAAAACTGCAGGGTGGTATTACTTTTGGGAATTAGGATGGATCTGTGTTGGCAAAGGAGTGGGCTCTAACAGTCAGGCCACCTGTTGCGCGCCACCATAATGCCGTTGTTGCGCCTTGTCTCTGAGCCAAGATGGCCCAATTGCAATATCCTGCCACGCTGGTTCCTAGCTTCAAACATTTGGGCTCGACTTGGTGGACATTACTGTCGCCTCACCTCTTTGACTGGACCCGTCACGAAACCAGACGTTTTGGCCTATCAGCGCGTGCGGACATTCTGCTCATGGCAAAGTCTATACCTAACCAATGTCCTCATTGGTTTCTCTCTGTTTTCTGAAGTTGTATTTTTCTCTTACATCACTCTTTTCAATACTTTGTCGCTATGTTTCTTTTGTGATTTTCCCTTCTCTACATCCACGATTCGAATTCACTTTTCTCACTCTTCGCAATTTTCATCCTTTTCCCGCTCCATATTTCACAAAAAGACTAATTGAGTAGCGTCAGGGATTTCGTCAGAATTTTCACTTGGGGGGGGGGGTGTAAAGTTAAAATTGGCAGGATGTAATTGTAATTTTGCACGATTTTCATAGATTTTTAACCGTAAAAAAATCAGTTCTGAGGGTGCTCTCGAGGATTTGGGACGATGACACACCCCATAGGAAGGGATCTGGCGGAATCACTGCGTTGTGTTACAACGCAAATTGACCAGGAAGTCATCGTTCAATTGAATTATTCAAATCCCCATTTTATGTTGTTTTCGTCAAGTAGGTCTTGTCGTCACGGTGCTGGCTCGGACCGGAGAGAATTTGGACTACTGAAAATTGAACCAGGACCACTCGCTCCAAATGTGAGAACGTTAACCACTTGACCAAGCTTTATTCTTATTCCCAAATTAATGAATGAATTTTATTTGTGGCTTTTAGACATGTAATTCTCAGTCTGGGATAGAAGAGGGAAGGGATTAGGAATGGTGTCACCACCGGCCTATGTTGAAGGTGCGATCACGGCATAGACCTGGTGTGACTGAGGAAAAACCTCAGTCAAGATGGTCGGCTGCTGAGATCGAACCCACGACCTTCGAAGCTACGCGAACGCTCCACCACTGAGCTACAGCGGCTCGGTATATATTATTCACAAAGGCCATAAATAACGTCAAAATAAAACTTACCGTGGATGGCAACTTTCTAGAGATACTGGTTTATTTTTTTTAGAATAATGTTTTCTTAGTGATTTATATTAAATCATTGTCGAAGAGAAACCGATTATGTCGATGGCTGTCCGATGTATCCGGGTTTGTGCTGTTACTCTTGTTGACTTTTGATTGTTGTCGGTGTTGATCGAGAGAGAGGGCAAAAGAATGTGTAGCCTTGAGTCAGACCAGAGAAGAGGAGGCTGCCACTGACCTCATAATGCATTCGGTCACTGAACCATTGGAATATAGCAACATACTCACACCACGCTCTCTTACACTTACACATATGGCAAGCATCCAGCTCAGCCAGCCAGCAATTCTCCAATAGGCATCCATGTCCCTGACCCTGAACTTGAGAAAACAAAAGGTTTTCCGCTTTTCCTTTCCCCCCCCCCCACCCAATCCCTAAACCTTGAAGCAACGATGTCAGATTAGGACGATGGTAGGTTGGGACGGGGGGGGGGGGGGGCGCAAAAGAAAATACGGAAGTGGATACACTTGTGAGATCTACGAAAGCCAATCTGTATTCAGAAGTAAAGAAATCCGACAGCCTTCTTCTGCTCGGGACATCGCTTCCTATTGTGTGAATTCTTTGGACTATTGTATTCCCATCTGCTCTCTTGCGATCATAACTGATTATGAAGGAAAAGTGAACTCGCGCTTATGGGATGAGGCATTCTTGTCTTTCAGGCCCACCGCTTCTCAGGTTTATTAAAGAGAATAATAATATTCCTCAGCTACCTGTTCGACCACTGAATTCATTTTAACCAGATACCTCTAGTTCTAACCAGAATGGACAATTACAGAGACTTGTCTGCTACTTTGATATTTTTAAATTTATTATTATTATTAATATTATCGATTCTATTCCATAGTGGTTGGTAAGCCGGAGGGAAAGAGACCGTTAAGCAGACCGATGCGTCGTTGGGAGGATGGTGTTTGTGATGAAAACTGGCTCGATCTTCTTCAGAATAGTATCCTCTGGAGAACGTTTGTTACTGCGGCGATGCCTGCGAGTTCCGTAAGCCATAGAGTAAGTAAGTCATTCATTATTAATGGTGTATCTACCTATATTTACTTGCTTTATTAAAAAGAAATACTGCAACTTCATCTGAGATATGTCTGCGTGTTCTTATTTGAAGTTTGAGTAAACTTAGGCGCTGCTGTATAAAGTTGTTTGGAGGAAGCAACTAAGCTATTGATTTTGTTAAGAGGCCTTTTTTGCTATCCCTGTGGTGCTTAGATTACGTACTGGTACTTACACAAGTTACTGATTTGTTTTTAGCGTGGCCTCTAAACTAGTGGGGACCCTGGGCTCAGGGTTTCCGGAAGGATTTTCTGTTTGGGCGTGTATAGTCAAAATTGGAAGGGTGTAATTAAGTGAAGATTTGCTCAGTTTCTATCTATTTTTCATTCAAAAAATTTCTAAGTTGCGGGTGTTGTCGAGATTTTAAGGGTGACACCCTATACAGGGGGGTCTGGCGGAATCACCTTTAACACCTCGACTTTGTGATTAGGTTCATCTAACATGGGTAATGAGTACAATTTCTAAGTTCGATCGAAACCTGCAAGTTCATCGCCGAAGTAAGAAACGCTCGCGATTGAATTCTATTCATCCCATCATCATCCATACGGCCTGAGCCATAGTTGCCTAATGGCATTAAAATAAATTTAATTCAATTTTTAAGGCCTTTAGGCAACTTTGGTTCAGGTCGTATGGTTGATGATGGGATGATTGATGGAATGACGTAAGTGGGAGAAAACGGGAACATGCCGAGAAAACCCATGCACGCGGTGTTTGTCCACCACAAAGTCCACATGGCATGAGCAGAACCAACGACTCCAAAGGCAGAGGTGAGCACTCTTACCGTTGAGTCACCGCGGCTCTACTGAAACCTAAATCACACAGTTGCCACCGTAACATTGTCGGCACTGCACGTGGTGAGTGTCATTAATATATTTTGTTTAGTTGTGACTACGGATACAAGACATTCTACTTGTTGACAGATTGCCATCAACCATACTCACTGAAGTTTTTCAGAAGGTTCTCAGTTTCACGAACCGAATACCGATGTGATACCTAGATTAACACCCCCTAGAATAATCTGCTCTAAAAGAGTTGACACCGGAAGACGCAATCACCAAGACTTGTGATGAGCTAACGCCATAGTTGTCTGTGTTCATTCAGTGTATGATACATTTTAGCAGACACCAAATTTGTTGACCTCTTGTAATTTCACTTTGTTGATCAATCTGTAACGTAGGTTTACGACCAGTGGTTCTGCCAGACCTCTCATGTGGGGGTGTCATCCCCCAAGAATATCTCGAGCGCACCCCAACGTTAAATTAATTAACGGTAAAAAGCTCGATATAAACCATGCAAAACTTCACTTACACCAACCTCCGCCTCAAACTGAAAATCCTGGCGAAATCTCTCCGAGGGACTCAACCTAACGGGCTTCAGATTTGTTTTCAGAAACCTTCATTTGCGCAGTCACTTTCAACCTGGTGAGACTACAACATTCGCTTATTGTATTTTTGCACTATATTTTGTTCACAAGCTTATGGCGATCCAGCGAAATGTCTCTAGACGCAATCGGAAAACATCGTGTTGGTTCGTATTTTCCATCTGCTGCTTCCCCAATCAAAAATTAATAATCCAAAAATCTGTGCCTATCATTGGATACACTGTCCCTAACCTTTTTATTCCCTCAAGGGCAAACGTCATAAGTCCTTGGACAAAGTATAGGCCTATATGTACTCAATGTTTATCAGACGCCAGCGTCTAACCGAAAGTAAATACAAAGAAATTGTCTTCAGATTGGAATTAAGTGACTTTGGTATGGACAATTAGTTGCAATAAGGCGACTCCAGACTTTTTCTTCGGGTGTTTTTGTATTATCTGCATTCAGTCTGTAACCAGGGCGATACCAGGTATGGAGGAATTGATTTCAAATTAAAGTTGACCGACCTCGCTTCGCCTTGCCCAGCTGTTAGTGATCTGGTTTAAAACCATTGCTTTCTACACTGACCTACGGCAATTTTGTATCACCTGTAGTGTCGGCTCGTGACACAACTAATAAGTGAAGTCTTAGCAAAACGTTCACAAAGTTCACCTGACGAGCCGCTACTGATCAACTAGACCAACTTTGGGAATTATCCCCTCTAAACGAGGCTAGAGTCACCGGGTCAATTTTTGGCCTCGGTTTATGCTTGGGACCTGGTCTCACTCCGTAACCCGGAGGGCGAAGCAGAGATGTCATTCATTCCTTATTATATACACTGTTGCATTTGAACAGTCTTTTCTACTAGCCTTTTCTCCCCCAGAGTACAAAAAAATACAACGCCAAAAAGTTTCTAACAATAGTGATAACATATGGAAATCGTCTCATATCCCTTGAAAGAACAAGCTGCCGAAGGTAGGCAAATACCCCCCCCCCCCTCGGAAAGGTTATTCTGAAAGAATTTTGTGTTTGAAGTATTAAATAGGATGAAACTTTAAAAAATACTTTCAGACTATCAAGATATGAATTCCTCGTACATAGCTCACTTCTCAACAAATCTCACATATGGATTGATTCTAACCAGAGGAACAAGACCTGCCACCGGGTCAATTGAGCCAATTCGACCATCTGTTCGCCGAGTTAGCTCAACAGGTGATTTCGGTGAGGACCGGGTCCCGAGTCAGTCGGTCAAGTTTCGAAGCCGGTCACCGGGCCAATGGGTTATACGTGTAAAGTTTCGGGTCGAGCCTCTGAGTCACCTGCACTGAACTACGCGTATTTCTAATTTTAGTGAAAACTTTACACACAGCTACCAAAGCTTACAAAGTTTGACACACCAAGGAATCTATCTACACATACGCATCGAATAGTCAGTTTTGCAGTCTGCCCTGAACAAAATATAAGCAAAACTAGTAGGAAATTAGCAGTAGTTGCAACATGTTTTATACGCAATTCAGTCCTCTAAACTTTTAGCAATTTAGGCTAAAACTTTAGATGTTATTTAAAGTCCAAGCTAGTTGATACAACACGGAAATGGAAAAGCAAGTTTAATGGTTGATGCTTCTAATTTTCATAACTGGTATCACATTGCGTAGTTCCGAGTTCTGTAGACCTCTGACAGGGGTGTTGGCTAGCGCGCGGGGTGAAGTGGGAAGTGTCCAACCAATCAGCAACAACTCGCGCTTTCGCTACCTACTTCGCATTGGCTATTAAAAGTGTTTATCCACCCATGATCACGCTACGACTCCTCCTTCGCGACTACAGAACCCAGAACTAGACAGTACACTATTATTACACCACTCATCTTTATTTTTGTAACCTTTAGGGATAATATTCTACACATATTAAGTTCATGAAGCTGTATATCTCAGTCGGTTATCAAGATATTCTTTCAGTTCAAGCATGATTGAAAAGATCAGATTTGTCTCAATATATGTGTAAATTTTTCTGATGGTTAGTTTGAATCTAAGGTGGAAAAATATTGTTTTACTTAGACATTATTTTCTCCACTATTAATCATTCTACAAGGTGTCAAAATTCTGGAAATACATCGTCTATTTGGTATCGAATTAAGGTGTGCCTCAGGTTCGAGACTCTGAGGTCATATGCTTAGAAAGCCGAGGCTGCGAATGCAGTTTTGTTGAACGGTCTCTAATTCCGTATTGGCAGTGAAGTGTCCATCAGGCGGCTGTCTTGGTTTGAGTTAAGACTTCTAAATTTCGAATGTACATTCCAAAGCTCGGATTTCCATTTTGTAAAGAGTGTAATGAATGATAACCAATCGGTTCTCTTAATACAATGCATTACTAGGTAAACAAGACAGAACCAATGAGAATCCTCGTAGCATTACGTATAGGAAAAACATTGAATCTTGCTTTGACCAATCAAACGTTAACGTTTGCAAACATTACAACTCCAACCAATCAGATTGTACTACATAACTTAATAAAGAAAAGTAAAGTTTCACATATCTTTAAAATATTAAAAACGTTTTTTTTATAGCATAGAGTTAGGAATAAAAATAGAGGGAGCATCAGACTGTTTTGTGGGCGTGGGAAGTGAAGCTAAAAGACGGAAGGGACGAGGCCTTTCCACCACATTGACTGGCCCCATGTTTAGATGCTCTCTTGTCCGAGTATTGCCTTCTCATTCTAAAGGCCGCCATAGGAGGAATCTTAGCGAAAGCAGTGTGCCAGCGTAAAAAGAAAAAATAATGTGGATTTATACCATAGCATCTTGCCATATTGTAGCATTCTTGCTTCCACACTCTGGCACTACTGCTAATCGTAATATTCATCGTAGCATAAATGCTGTCGTCTAAAGCGGCATTTATGCGAAGAGGAAATTAGGGCTGATTTTCATACAAGCTTGCGTTACTTACGATTAGAGTGAGTAGCCAATTGGAACGTGTATTATTACATGTTCTAAATGTAAGGGCTGGTTTTCATGAAAGCTTGCGTTGCTTGCGATTTGGATGAGTAGCCAAATGAATTCGCCCAAATCGCATGCAAAGCAGGCAACACAAGCTTTCATGCAAATTTGTCCGAACGCGTGTTTCAATTTTCTACTCACCCAAATTACAAGAAAGCCGTTACTAATGAGAAGTACCCACGTCAGATGATGGTACCATCCAGCATTTGCCTGGTGTGACTAAAAAAATAAATAAACCAGAATCGAGCCCACGACCTCCCTACA
>JAGDQP010057699.1:0-12695 GCA_022664845.1 Lepisma saccharinum
AATAATCATAAATATGCATATATAATTAACCCTATGAACCCTATATGTATCTTAAGCATGTGTTAAATAGATCTGCGAAGAAATTGTACCAATTGAATCATTCATATGGTAAATTAAAATTATTTTGCCGAAATGTAGCATAGCGTATAGTCCAACGGAGGTACCAGTATTCATATAAATTATTTTCACACTCGAGAAGTTTCTTTCTTTTTATCAGAGATCTGGGTAGAACGTTATTCTTTAATCTTTTATCGTCGTATTTTTTAATTAAAGGTGTTTGAGTCTAGGTGCAGGTGCATGACTGCTCATTAGGGTGGATAGATTTTTTTTTTAATTCTTTGGGTCCTGGGGTATCCAATGTAAAATTATATTACAAAGATACATGCAAAATTTAAGTCCAATACGACAATGTCCTGCGGTTGCGTGTCGAGCTTAAAGTTTTGATATATTCATATTGCCATCTGGGTTGTTTTATTCAAAGCACTGTTTCTTGATCATTGATAGCAGACCCAGAGAAGAATG
Source organism: Lepisma saccharinum (assembly GCA_022664845.1). Taxonomy (NCBI): domain Eukaryota; kingdom Metazoa; phylum Arthropoda; class Insecta; order Zygentoma; family Lepismatidae; genus Lepisma; species Lepisma saccharinum. Next base: position 523 of record JAGDQP010057699.1, read on the forward strand.
TACTTTTATGGAAAACAACTACAATTTGATGACCGTGCAGCTAGCAAAACCAAACAATTTATTTCATAAAAGCTTTCACTATCTACTTCAAAATTACGTTTCCTAAATTTGTTACTCCTGTATTTATTATATGTGTTATGTTCCTCGTGAATTACTCTCTTGTGGTATCTTTTACTCATCTCGATTAGGTAGTTATCAGTTGGCAGAGATAACAATCATTGCGTTCCTTAGATATTAGTAACACAGAGGAATGTACTTTTACAGTAATACAAAGTAAAGTAATACAAAGTAAGCCTTAATTGAAAAGATGGCTACACCGAAAGAGTTTCCTAATAATACATTACCAGTGTATCGAGAGATATTCAACTTTTCTACTATTTAGTATTCACATTTGAAGACAACGGGAAAGCAGTAAAATTATCCTTGACTGTAGTAAATAGAGTAAAGGAAATTTGGGTGAAAGTCGGTATTTCTACTGTCTCAATTCAAGTAATAGAAGAACTAGTCAAGAAAGAGCATGAGCAAATGAAAAAATCAACAAATCCTACAATAGATATGCATCTTGAGTCTTTCAAGAAGAAAATATAATTCCTTTCATTCATTAGATGCGGTGTTTGGTGTTGCATTTTGTAAATGTTTATACTGTGTGAGGTCCAGATAAATCAGTTCCCTTTCAAAACAGAATTTCTCTAAGATCAGAGAGATTGAAGATGTGGGTTAATTGGCAGGGTAGCTAAGAATACAACTGCCCAACATCTGAATAGAATACATAGAAAACATTGAGACATTTTGAGATTAAGAGAAGAAAATGTATTTGAAAGTGCTTTTACAAATTTGGAGTCAGAAGATTATAAATTATTAGAGGATCATACAAACGTTAATAACACGTATCCGTCATCGTGGTAGTTGCCTGCACTAGTGATCAGGGTAGTGTCCAACTCCCACCTTGTTCTCTAGCTTGTGACAGACATGGCATATCGCAGGTGTCTTCAAATGGTGGACTCCGGTTCGCTTCTGGATCCCAAAGTTTTCCCCCGGGACCTCCACGGTTTAATTTGCATTTTATTTTACTTACGTCCTTTTGTTGTCATTGGCTCACCTTTGACCCGGTTTAGTAGGATGTAAGCAATTTGGGAAAATGTATCACATGTAGACACTTTATAAATTGAAATCGAAACGAAAGCATAGTAGTATGATTGAATTCATGCTAATTTAAGCTGTGTTTACTTTGTTTTCGTGTAAATGTTTGAAATGATTTTCTGGATTAATCAATAAGTCTACTGTCTTATTTTATTTTATTTATGGCACAGACCGAGATAGAAAAGAAGAAAGGAGGAGGGAACTAGTCATCCAAGAACTAAATTAAAGGTACTATTCCGTAATTTGCATTGTGTGACTGAGGAATAGCCTATCGGAAATGTCGGCCGCTGATAGAAATCCAAGAACCTTCCGAATGCGAGGCCAGAAGTCTACCAAGTCAGATATGGCGGCTTTGACTTACTTGATTAACTATCTGTACGGTAAAAGACTTCTTGGGGATATTACTATCAATCGGGACTCCTAGTACACGCAGTCAATGATAATCTGACCGCACTCTTTAGCATCTCTTAAAAATGTTTAAGTCCAGGAATTCAGCTATGTGGCAATCTCACAACAGTATGAGTGACCAGTCCGCGGGTTTTAATACGATGAGTTTATTAGTATAGTTTTAGAGTACTAATCTTTGTGAAGAAAATAATGTTTAGTATATATATATATATATATATATATATATATATATATATATATATATATATATAGATATATAGTTGTGATGTGAAAAATATGTGAGTAAAAGTAATTACAAGTATCCTTTTGTAGCTATTGGCCAGAAAATAAATTATAATACAATGATGTTGCTACGTCCTTAACCATTAGCGATGAAGTTTTCTTTTTTCACACTTGGGACGTTAGATACTGTTTTTGTAACTTTCAACAAATTATACAACATGGTTTTCAAATGTATGCAATGTAGCAAATTGGTAATCGATTGATGATTAGCTTATAGATACACGAAAAACTGTAACTGCAAGAAAAATAAGTTTTCTATTACTTTTACTTTCCTTGAAGCCTGTTTACCCTGAGTCTCTCGTGGCCATGCGCGTAGTTCTTTCGATGCAGCGATAGAGTCTGGATGTATTTCCTCGTCGATCCGTTGAAGTTTTCGTACTTCAGTGCATTGCGAAATGTGTGGTTGAAGTTTCCTTTTTTGTACCAGTTTAAATTGCTGGTTTATTTCTATTTCTTCTAATTACTCAGTAGTATGTGAGTACATAATAATTCATAAATAATTCGAAGAAATACGATTATATACATTACCAGAGAAATCCAGTAATGAGATTACACAATATAATGTGTGGGAGCATTTGAAAATTCCAGCTAGTGACATTTTGTCGTTTGGGCTTAATTAAAATTAAAAATAATAAACTTGGAAACTCTACATTGTTGAAGAAAGTGTTACAAAACAGTCATGATATTCTACAATTTCATATGAATAATGTAGTGACGCCACTGCAAGTGGTTAAGGAGCAACCTGAAATTTTAACAATAAGTGTAGGGATAATTCCGCTGGAGATCAGTGACGCACAAGTTAATGCCCTCTTCGCTCAATATAGAACACTGACAAGGTCAGTCAAAATTAATCATCCTCAGAAGTTATCCTACTCAGTGTATAGTGACGTCGTTTTTTTTTCTGAAGTGGATAAGCCTCTGCCACGCTTTACCTTAGTATATTCCCATCGAGTGCAAATATTTCGCATTGGTTTAAATACCGAAAAAGCTTCTAGTGCACCTAGTGTTAGTGACGTGAGTGAAACACGGAGTTCAGAACCTACTTTTCAGTTTCGTCGGGAATAACTCCCTAAAAGGCAAAGATGGAATGTAAAAATAATTGTGAGTCAGAGCAAGTCCAGACGATAAAGAGAGCACTGCAGCTTTTGGACAACCCTGAATTTTTAGAAGTACATAGTGAGTCAAAACAGAGTATCCGTGAAGTTTTAGAGCAGGATAATGCGCAAAAATCCCTCCTTCTCCTCCCTCCTCAGTCCAATGGAACAGATGGAAGAATCGAATGCTTGTCTGTCAGTGCTAGTCAAGGTCAATTACCCGTTTTTCTTACAAAAGAAGAGTATACGAGAGTGCATGCTACCTATAGGCAACCTTGAAAAGATGTTATACAAGGTGATGTAGTTGTTGATTCTCTAGTGGATGTTTATGCCCACGGCATTACTGATCCCACCGAGCAAGTATTACGTGATTTTGATAACACCAGTAGTGAACAAGCATCGCAACAACAGGTAGATAGTGATAATAATGAATATAAGAAAGCTAAAATTTTGTTTACGTCTTCTGGTCCAGAATCGGTAGATTGTCTTCAATGTAAGAGGCCATCAGAGTCTGCCTCTCAGTTTTGTGAATTGCATATAATTAAGAAGAGAAAGAAACCACGAAAAAGCTGTCGTATTCAGAAATCGAGGGTGTCCACTATTTGGATATATATATATATCCAATTAGTTGTTTCAGATTTTGTCGAAATTGTCTTAATTGATGTGTATACTGGTTAATGAATAATAACAAAATAAATGCGCGCTGCGCCACGTTACTTTTGGTCCATAAAGCTGGCGACGCGAGTTCGAATCCCGAAGTGTGCTATTCTTTTCTCATAAAGCCCCGTCATCTATGTTGGTATTGCATTGGCATATCAACGTGATTCCTGTCAAATGCAAAGAAATCTGACAACGATTACTATTCTTTTAATAAATGTTAACCTATTGAAGGTTTAGCCTAATAATTATTTCAATAGTTCTAATAGTAATATCAAAATGTTATTAATCAACTTGAAAGGAGTTGATTAATCAAGGTCATATTCGCTGACTACAAACTTGACGTCAGTGATTCTCTACTTGCTTTACTCTAATTGAATCGCTTGCATTAATTCTTAAAGTGCAGGAGGCTAACTAAATGAAAAGAGCTTGCCAATTTTAAACACCAAATTAGAAATGGCTGGATAATCCGTTAATCCAAATTTTCTGTATCTGTTTTCGTTTAGGCACAAGCCTCCATTACAGATGGAGGAATCAAAATTAAGAGGTCCAATATTCTAAAGTAGCTAACAGACAGAACATACCAGGTTGGAGAGGAGAAATTAACGGAACTTTCTTGTTTTTGCTCCAACTACGTACATACGCATTGTTTTCACCTAAGGAATATCACTGGTTTCTTGATTTTTTGTAATTTGGTAAATTTGGGTAAATTTTTGGCATTGTATATCCTCATTTCTTTAAGTAAACTTTTATCAGGTCGCATTGAATGAACAAGAAGCAATTTATTAGTGAAGAATAATGGTTCCAAAATAAGAGTTATGCTTGCTGCATTCCTCCTACTTTCAAAAGTAAGTTGGAGTTTTATAAATGAGGTTGGTGTATATTATTTCCCCTAAATGCATCTAATCAAATGAATAAACTGTATTACGATATTGAAAGAAAATTATATTGAATTTGGAATATTGTCATAGTTGGAAAGCGAATCTATGATTCTCAGTGTAGAATGCGTACCTACCTAATCAAGCTAATAACCACGCCAGCAGTCTGTTGTTATCCAACAATCCAACACATCAGCTTATTCCTATCTCAAGTTATTACTTGTTTGCCTACACACTCACTTCGTTTATTTCCGTTTTCCCTTTTTTTCTAAATGTGATTGTATACTATGTTATTATGGTTGATTAAAACATTTACATAGTTGAAATAAACAGAAAAATATGACATCTATTGTTGTTCTGTAAAAATGACGAAGTTGTTCTGCAAATATTTCATGTAGCTGCCAAAAGAGGTTGAAAATAAGGGATAAAAATGTTATATATATATATACATATTATGTAGTGTATAATGTTTGCGTCTCCTAATATTATAACCGCAGCACGGGATTTTTGAAACAGCAACTATTTAAATATATGTTCTGACCCCTACATTCAATGTTCAGGAAGACGATATAGTCACAGAAAAATGTAATGCGGGAACAGGCATTTAGTTTTTATTAAATTTAGTTCATAGATAGACATCTATAGATTGAACTTGTCACTTGCAGTCCCTTATACATATCATGGCTTAGGCATAGCTGAGTGCCTGGTTCATAAATATAAAGTAAATGAAAAAACAAACAAACAAAAGAACACTAAATATTATGTTCCCGAAATACATTTGAATTCCAATTACATTTGAACTTTCTGCTACTACTACTTTCTATCCTTATAGCATTAAAACACGAGATTTTATAGTGCAACGCTCATTAATGTCCATGATTAGTTTTATTCAGTGGGAATATATTTGAAATACTCAGTGTACTTTTTCTTCATGATACCAAGCATTATTTTCCTAAGAAATGTCCCTGCATATTTCTAATTATCCAGGAATACTCTCGTAATATTAGGAATTAAAATGCAATAATTCTGGAATATGCTTAATGCGAGGGACTCATTTTATACCATGGTTTGTCACGGTGTGCCCACCCCAATAAAACCCAGTGTTTTTTCGGTTAAACCCATTTGAGAAAGCCCACTTTAAAACTGACTGGTATTTGTCATCAATTTTTGTTTCTAAATGATTACTTAAATGGGGGCACTTCACCGAAGTACAAAATAATTAAAACCCATTTTAGATTGTTAGAATGCAATTGCGACAGTCATTATAACTCTAGAATAATATTGCTACCCAAAATGTACAACACTTTGTGATATTGCAATATAAGGATGTATTCGAGTTTAGTCAGGGCTTTGTTAAGGTCCGGTTTCTTCATTCCAGCATTTACCTGCTCGAACTGAGGGGACTCTCTGGAAAATTGTATGTGACAGAAAACTGTATCCCTTGCCAATCCAAAATCCGCGACGTTACCGCAAACACCACAAAGACTGGATACTCCGTCTGTTGTTTTCTGGCGATCCGGTTACGGACAACTAACTGTCACTGGGAAGGTTCAGCAGCAATTCAGCGCCTGCTCGGGCTGCGATGGTCCGGTAGAGCGCTTACCCTTGGTGCGTGGGGTCCTCCGTTCGATCCAGGTTTGTGTCGTGTGGGCTTTTTGGTGAACAAATATCTGGTGCATAAGTTTTCTCAAAGTTCTCCCGTCTCCTCACACTTTCGTCATTCCACCAATTCTCCCATCATCATCCATTCGGCCTGAGCTGAAGTTGCCTAAAAGCCTTATTTTTTTTAAAAAAATAACACCTTGTTCAGGTGGACCAGTGGCACTATCACAAATGAAGTTCCCCCTCATTTTCCTCAGTCTCACTTATGAATGGAGGAATAACAAAACCTACAGTTATCTAGGTTTCCGAACCACGGTCCGTCTTAAATCCAGTTCACATACCTGGAATTGAGGTCACCCCAATATAAAAAGACCCGTTCCAAACCCCTCAATTTCACAGTAGTGACACACCGTTACCAACTGAGTTAGTTAGTTCTGTACACAGCTTTAAATTTATATGTATTCACATATTATTTCTTAAACCCGAAAAAAACAATTAAACCCGAAAAAGTTTAATAAAAACCGAGAAACCTCGTCTGGGCCGATGTTGTTTCAAACCATGTTTTAAACATATGCAAAAAATGAGAAATAAATTAGTTCTAAAAAACGCAAATATTCGCACTCTAGAAGTTTTAATTTTTATTGTGGGAAATACATTTTAAGAGAAAAGCAAATCCCAAAAAAATAACACAAGGCTGCGTCATTTTGGCGCTTTGTATGTCAATGGGTGTTTTCTAATTTTGGTTTAGAGCTGTTTCCAAATATGGTATTCGTTTTTCTCCATCACCCACAGTTTGTCTGTTATTTCATAATTTTGCTATTCTTAACCCTTTTAACTTCAAGCGATTTCCGTTCTGTTTTTAGACTTCCAGTTAGGTGTTTATAACTTCTGTACTATCCATCCGTTATGAATTGTTCATACATCATTTTCTCCGTTAAAAATCATGCTCTTCAACGGTGATCTGGTGTCTCAGATACACGGTTGCAGAGATATTCGTGTTTTTCGGGATTTTTGGCGAATGTAAATTATAGTAATTTAAAAAAGAGCCACTAGATGACAAACTCACAACAATGTGTAAAGGAAGATGACTTTTTATGCAAATTGCAGCAATTAAATTATATTTTAGCTAAAACAAATATAAGTATATTTGTTCTTTAAAACATGTAATAAAAAGTGACCATCATACAGTTCGCACGGGAGTAAAGAACAACATATTTAGAAGTGCTTGTAGAAGAAATTTGAGCTCATTATAATAAATAAAAGGTATTCCCGCCAATGATTTGTAAGTGTCCTTTGTTCAATGAACCTTTCTTCCTGTGGATAACGTTTTGAAATTTCGAGCTCCTCAAGACGATCGTGTGTAAATGATCCAAATATGTTTTGTTATATTTGCGGGTCTCTTACATTGAAAAGCAGGAGACAGAACATAACCACGTTTGTGAAAAAAGCATACTTTGCTTACTTTGGTGTTAAGTTAGGAGACCAGGACAAAGCCTTTGCACCACATTATGTGTGCCATTCCTGTGTTGCTGGTTTAAGAAAATGGACTCTGGGGAAGCAGAAGTCGTTACCTTTTGGAGTTCCAATGGTATGGAGAGAGCAGGTGAACCACGTAGATGATTGTTATTTTTGTATGGTGAAAGTGGACGGACATAACAAGAAAAGTATGAAAAGTATTGTTTACCCAAATCTGATGAATTTGCAGCTTCCACAGAAGATGAGAAACCAGATCTGTTTACCCAAGAAGAATTGAATGACTTGGTAAGAGATCTAGGTCTTTCTAAAGAATCTGCACAAATTTTGGGTTCGCGTTTAAAGGAGAAACGATTGCTAGTTCCTGGTACTACATTCTACTGGTATAGGAGAAGAGAAGAGGAATTTCTTGAGTACTTTACCGAAGACGGCCCTCTTGTGTACTGCAATAACATCGAAGGTCTACTATCACAATATGGAGTTAAATACAACGCAAAGGAATGGAGGTTATTTATTGATGCAACAAAAAGAAATCTGAAAGCTGTACTGTTAAACAATGGAAATAAATATGCCTCAATACCAGTAGCATATTCTGTACATTTGAAAGAGAACTACGAAAACCTTGAAATTCTGTTAGCGGCAATAAAATATTCACAGCACCAATGGGTAGTGTGTGGAGATCTCAAAATTATAGGAATGTTGCTTGGATTGCAGTCAGGCTTTACAAAATTTCCTTGTTTCCTTTGCCTATGGGATAGCCGTGCACGTGATTTACACTGGGATAAGAAAGAATGGCCTGTAAGAACAACAATGGAGCCAGGACACAACAATGTAACAAAAAAATGTTTGATTAGAAGATAAAATATTATTTTGCCGCCACTCCATATAAAGCTCGGGATCATGAAACAATTTGTGAAAGCGTTGAATAAAGAAGGTGAATGTTTTAAGTATATCAGTTCCAAATTCTCTTTTCTATCCGAGGCTAAAATCAAAGAAGGAATCTTCGTTGGACCCCAGATATGGGAGGTAATGAAAGATGAAACATTTGAAAATTTGATGACCAATGAAGAAAGGCTGGCTTGGACTGGATTCCGAAATGTGATTGCGGGATTTCTGGGGAACAGAAAACAACCTGATTACAGGAACATCGTGGAAAATATGTTGATGGCTATGAAACAACTAGGCTGTAACATGAGCGTTAAACTTCATTTCCTTCATAGCCATATCGACTTTTTTCCTGAAAATTTAGGCGATTTTAGTGAAGAACATGGGGAGAGATTCCATCAGGACATGAAGGAGATTGAAAAACGTTATCAGGGCAGGTGGGATAGAGTTATGATGGCCGACTATTGCTGGTGTCTCAAGAGAGACAATGAGAAGTCAGGACACAAACGAAAATCACGAATATCACATTTCCGCAGCAAGAGAAAGAGAGTTTGAGAAATTTAAATGTCTGTTTTGGACTTTTTATGTAACAAAAATCAGCCTTTACGTATTTTGTTAATCAAAGTAACCTGTTTGCCGTATTGATTTATTTCTAACATTGTACGAACATTATGTCCTACATGTTTACATTGAATAAAATTATAAGTTTAGTAAGTACTTAAATTACGATTATATAAAAACCTTGGGTGATAGAAAAAATCTGACTTCAGATTCGTAATCAGGAGACCAAGATACATAATAATCACCCATCAGAATCAAAAGCGTCGTAGAAAAATAATATTTCGCAGCCCTGTGTTATTTTTGGGCTCTTGCGTAGAACCAATACTGCGTTGGACCAACACCGGCATGGAACCAACACTGCGTTCGACCAACACAGGTTTTTTCCCTGGGGTGTAGGTCGTACGCCGGTTCTTGCTGCTTGGGAGGCTCTTGGTCGTACGAAGTGTTGGTCCAACGCCGCAAGTCCGCTCTTAGTGACTTCGTTTTATTCCCACGAAAGAAAAAAAATCCTCAAAAGAAGACGTTCTGCAGATGTGGAAGAGGGGGTTCAAAAACGAGGGAGCATTAAAACTTATCACTTTGCAAGAGTTCACTACTACGAAAATGAGAAACACCTTCGTACCAGTTCTTTGCATCAAATCGACAGTACTTTGAAAGCTATTAAAGTTGTAACACCCAAAAATAATTTTTTATTACAAAATTCCGTTTCCTTTGGGGCCCCCTCGTACCTTAACTCGATCTTGTTGACCGGAGTGACTTCACACGTGGCAGAAGAAATTTGGTTTAAAATTAGCCGTGGCGTACCTATAATATACTTATTTGGGCGTCAACTGTAGCCACAATTGTAACTACTATCGAGCAGAGGTAGAAACATCTACAGGTATACGTGAGAACTTCTAGCTTTTTGTTGTTAATTTTCTTTTACATGTGTGTTCGTCCTGTACCACGTGTACCGGTTAATAATGCGTTTTTTTTAAAAGATCACGTTGGCGTAGAGTTCTTTAGATTTGCTGCGATACATATCCTGTTTCCTTGTAGTGATAAGCGTGAAACCGGATAAGTCAAATGGTACGAAGGTGTTAAGGTCATAGATATTTTGACGCTAAAACATGTCGAGGTTCATACCAAAAGAAGGGCATTTGCGGTAAACGTTACTTCATTATTCCATTTTGAAGAAAGGTGCTGCTGAAAGTTATCGTATAATGCAGGAAGACTACGGTGAACATGCTCCATCTCAAGGCACCTGTGAAGGCTGGTTTAAACGCTTTTAAAAGTGGCGATTTTCATGTGAAAGACAAGGAACGCCCAGGTTAACCAAAAAAGTTTCAGAATCAACATTTGAAAGCATTATTGGAGGAAGATGCACGTCAAATTCAAACGCAACCTGCAGAACATTAAGCGTTGCACAGCGAACAATTTCCAATCGTTCATAAGCAATGGGAAAAATTTTGAAGGACTGAAAATAGGTGCCACATCAAGTGAGCGAAAGACCAGTGGAAAAGAGAAAACTCTTTCTTCAAAAGCACCAAAGAAAATCCTTTCTACATAGACTAGTGATGAATAGAGGGTGTATTTTGAGAATCCCAAGCGAGCAAATTCATTGGTTATCCAGGTAAACCATCAGCATCGACTATAGGAGCAAATCACTTTAGCAAGAAGACAATGCTTTGTGTTTGGTGGGATCAGGAGGGTGTGCTGTATGATGAAGTTCTAAAACCCGGTGAAACCGTTAGTGATCGCTACCGAAAAGTAATCAATTAGCACCGCGCGTTGATTATCAGACGACCGGAAAGGGCCACAAGACATGGCAAAGTAATTTTGCTTCATGATAACGCATCATCGCACACAAAACCAGTCACACACAATAAAGGATCTTGGCTGGGATGTGTTAATCCACCCGCCGTATTCACTAGACCTTGCTCCTTCAGATTATCGTTTGTTATATCGAAGGCACACATGCTGTTCAAGCAGCACTTCACAACGTACGAAGAAGTGGAAAAGTGGATCTCTAAATGGTTTGCCTCCAAACCGGTGAATTTCTATTGCGACGGTATCCACATACTACCAGAAAGAGGGGACTAGCACATTATTTTCAATAGAGAATCTGTCTCTCTTCAGCGCATATTGTTTTCTTCGCTTCTAAGTCCGCATTATTAACCCGTACAACAACTACATGCAGGCAAGATTAATCGAAAACTGACGTCAAGTTGACCCAGGTTAATTGAGGACTTGAAATGGAAAACCATGTAGTGGCACAAATCCAAAAATCGCGTTTTCGATTTTAAAATATTTGAATTGCTACACATAACAAGATGCAAAAATCAAGATGGTTTCCAGACCATTGCAAATAGTTGAAAATCGCAACGGAAGATGTAGTTACGTGTTCAAGGCGGAAAAACCTTCCTATTTCCTCTCCCCTGTAAAATTTCGTTTGTGGAACTTACATGGTTTTTCATTTCGAGTCCTCAGTTGTATTGGACCAGTCTACCCTATGTAGATCCATGCATCAAGACTAGATATATAGTAAACATTATTTGCTTCACAAGGATTAGTACTCTAGAAGCTGCGCCAATAAAGTCGTAGTTTTAAAACCCGCGGAGTGATCTTTCTTGGTGTGGCGACGTTGCCACATAGCTGAATTCCAAGACTTTTTTCGGAGCTGCTAAAGTGTGTTAGTTTGATTTGCTAAGTGTACTTTTTCTCTTTTCAGTTTCCAGAATGACGAATATTCCCAATATGCATAAAAGTCTGAAACTATACTAGTTATTGGTTGAATTGCATTGCGTGCAGCATTAAACAATATATACTTTTCAGTCCGCGTGTCAACACTGATTCGAACCCGTTAAAGCCTATTGAGGGAAGTGGTTCAGAACTCATTTGACTAAAAATTGTAAAACCCATCCTTTGAAGCTTAGCAGCTTGTTTCCGCCATTCGTAAGAGTACTTACTGCTGATGTGCAGTAATAGTTTTGATCCTTCTTCCTTGTTTTTATTCTCTTCTTCATTATTGGAACATTTGAGCTTCGTAATTAATGCCACCACAATTTGTGTTATTTTGAATGTGAACACCATTTGCCAATTCGTAGACAACAAATATTGAATGTTCTCACGTAGTTCGGAAAAAGTAAAACGTTCTGGCGGTTCGTGGATTCGAAGTCCACGTAGAGATCAAAAGTACAGTAACCAAGTACCT
>JAGDQP010057700.1:1560-12694 GCA_022664845.1 Lepisma saccharinum
ATTTCAGTTTTCACCGTCCTTATATATTTTACAACTTGTTTGTGTACATGAGATTAAATAATATATAATGTTCTTGAAATTTTAGCGTTACGATTTTCCGTTACGTAGAAATATAGCATGAAAGACTGGGAATTCAATCTCCTACGTCATACAACCAAAATCATCTTCTAATTGGTTTGACGTAATCAATCCGTACTATTTCCGTAGCTATATGTTTCTCCCTATGTTACGTTCCTTATTTAGAAGTTTGAAAACGAAAAAACAAGAAAGAGATAGAACAATCACATCATCATTTAACGAAATAATTAATGTACAAATGTGCAAAACACACTTCAATAAGTTAAAACATTAAAACATGTTTTTAATAACAGAAATTCCTCGAAACAATGATAGGGGTCAGTCTTAACTTGCAGTGCTCTCTCTTCTTATCGCTAATTCTTCTCAATTTTGATGTCTTGACAATTTGGTGTAGTTCTTTAGCGCACGCAACTTTTAATTTTTTGTACTTTCATCTAAGGCTGTTCAAATTCTATCATAGGTCGTGTTTTATTTTACTCCACGACACTCAAGAGTAACTTGAATGTAATAGTTTCAATTTACATTTTTGTTTCTTACATGCTTTTATTATTGTTTTTTACAATTACATATTAAACCTTTTCAACAATATATTCACGGGCTACAAGTAGTACGTTAAATTGTTAACAGATGGCAGTAACGATCACTATTAATTCATATGCTTTTAGGTTCTCGAAATATTCTTCGCTAGCGTTCATTAAAAACAGTATACGATTGTCGACTGTATCAGCCCACATTTATTTACAGAAAAAATAGGTAATTCTTTTTAAATGCAAAAGTTTTAAAGAACATTATTAGAATATATCTTATGATTTAATCATGAAAAAAGAACTGGTATAAAGTAGTGTTGAAGCTACCAAAATATATCAATATCTTAAAAAAGTATTAACAGTAAAAAATCAATTTTAAATTAATAAAACGAACTAATTGACCTGTTAATGCATACAAAAAGGCTATTCACCACTTATACTATTTCTTTCGATTCATTCTTGATAATTGCTATGTCTTGTTAACAATACTAACAAATCAAATATCATCAGTATGTTTATGACAAGCAGTCGGCAGATTGATTACGTCATAACATGGCGGCGCCTGATTAAGCGCAAGACTGAGACTGCTTCGAAGCAAGGTTTTATAATTCTTGATAAATGCATCACAGAAAGAAAAGAAAATGTTTTCCGGAGCCTACTTGAAGAGAAGATTTTTTTCTTGCAATAAAATAATACTAGCGGAAATGTCCATTGCGAAGCATATCAAGAAGCAGGTTTGGAAAAGGGGGCCAGTGAAACTGGAAGGTGTGGTTAAGTAAACTGGTAGGTGTTGTCAAGAACTGAGTGTTTTCTAAACAATAAAAATATGAAATAAAATGTTTGACTTTCTTCTTTCTTTCCCTGTACTCTTCAAGTATAATAAAGCAAACAAATAATAAATGCAAGCAGTAAAATCTAGAAGGCAAACATACAAACAATGAAAAAGGAACTGATCGGTAGCAAGAAAATTACAGAACAAAAAAAAATAACGTTTTGTTATATCTTTATAAGAATGGACTTGATATTGAGATTGTTTACTTGTGGAATTGAAGCAATTCTTAAAATATCTTGAAAAAATAACCATTACTTGGAATTAGTTTTTTTAAAAGAATTTCAAGTTTGTTTTGCTTACTTATATAAAACCGAAACATCAGCAAAGAAAGTAGTGTCCACGCCTTTTTTCATTTCAACACCATTCTGCAATTTCAGGAGAAGATGATTAGACTATAGTCGTAAAACAACATAAAAACAGTCCTTAGACAAAATAACAACAAATATCTTTTTATATATATATATATATATATATTTAGTGAGTTACGGACAGGAAACGAAATAAGGAAATCAGGACAACTGAATTGACATTTGGTACTTGTGTACTCTAGCACATTAATTATGAGATTGTTCAAACGCTTACATTACAAATTACATCTTCAATTCTTTTTTCATGCTCTGGGTCTTCATTTTTTTCATCTTACATAAGTTCAGAGATATTTAAATGCGGTCTCTCTGCAAAGTTCTTTTAACCACTACAACGACCCGATCCTTCGTCATGAAATAACTCTCAACACTGTAAAACTGCAGCAGGAAAAAGTGGGATACAGTTTACTCGGTTTTGTGCCTCAACCCCTCAGTACTGTAATTGCACTTTCTCTTACCCAATATATTTGTAAGTTTATACTTGATTTCATTTGAAAGGAAACATTCTTAAGTTGTTTCACACAAAAGTACGAATAACGTTTCGAACGCTTATATCTCGGAACGCTGATACGCTTTACCCATTTTGTTTTGGCATTTGCAATCATCATAGGAGAAGCTTTAGTTTCATATATAATATGTCTGAAAAATATAACCTCAACGTGGTTCCCTTGTGAGTGAAATGTCAAAATATAATTTTGTTCCATCCAAGCCCACAAGATTCACCAAGTAGTCCATCCAAACATTATTGAAAATAATGATTTCCCTTGCTCTCTATTTTCTGACATGATGTATTACCTACCACCTCCCGGGTTCTATTAATTTGACTGGAACGTTCACTTCAAGAAGAAAAAAAACAAACAGATTTGAACGTGACTATCCTTTCGGTATTATCGATGAAGGATAACAATTTATTTTCCGACCTACAAACAGTTTTGCACAGAGCTTTAAATAAGCTTCATCAACCCAAATTCAAACGTCGATAACTATTAGCACCTTTCACTATCTACGCTTAACGATTTGCGTGGAGGAAAAAAAAAAGGCTTGTATCCGTATAAGCGAGATGGAAAGATAAACCATTCACTGTCAGATTATTGATGGCATTCATAGCTGCTGGTTGCTGGTTTTGTGTCGTGCGTAGCAGGCAAGCGTAGTAGGGTAGGATCGGACTGTTTTATGTTTTCTGTTAGTCATTTTAGCTAAACACACACAACAAATATGAAGTTATACTTGTGATTTAAATAGATATTATAGGTAATAGATAATATATGTCCCGTAACGAAAAATTCTAGTAAAAAAACCGCAATGCATAAACCAGAGAAAACAGCCACCAGTCTCCAATGAAATTATGTGGGGTATTTCACCGACGAATGGCAATGTGGTTCCTCAACTAATGCCAATTCCGCTATCTTCTCTGCCCTTATCCCATTACAATACTTATCGTTTGACGTATTCCCTCAGGCATGTGTGAAGCTAGGGTTAAAACTAGCTGTCGACTTCATAGCAAATATATTAAGTAAGAAACGTGAAACATGGCCTAAAATGTAGTTACATTCTGGACTGAAATCAACCCTAAGTCAAAATTATCATTGTCTCTATATTAAAGAGGATAAAGAAATCAACCTTCAGGTAAGCGTTAAAAAATATTATTTCTGCTAAACTTAAAAAGCAACGTACTGCGGAAATGATCTTACAATCGCCATAAGAATAATTATCTGTTCATTTACATGGGCTATGAAACGTATAATTCTGTATGTTAATTGATGAAACGATGCCTTTTCTTACCCATTGCACACGAATACGCATACTTTACCAGCACGTAGTGGTTAAAACCGGAAAAATATGAGCGCCATTAAAATAGAATATAAGAAAATGGATAACGTCTTTCTTTTCCCCCCATCTTTTTTTTCAAGTTTCAGCATGCAGAACAATGGTAGTCAGTTGTTTCTGAGAAAGTTCCATGAATACAAAATGAAAGATGTATACATAAAAGAAGGAGCCATTATAATTACGTCAATATTTTCTCTGCTCTTCCTCAAAAAGGATATACTTCAGGTAATGGATCTCAGACACGCTAGCATATTTTTTTAAGTCTAAGCTCTTTACCCTTATCTATATGAGATGCATAGTAGGTTGTAGATCTCTTCCAAGACACTGTTGAAATATTAATCATTAGCTTGCTGAGCTCTGGTTGATAATTATTACCTTATCTGGAGCAGATCCGAGATAGAAAACAGCAGGGTGCATTTAGATTTCTCAAATATTCATACGATTTATTTTCATTTTCATATGTGTTATCGCTGAAAATCTAATTTTTTCTTCATATGTATCTTCTCCTCATCTTTCTCTATATAGAATAGAGAAACCTTAGGATACTTCTAAAGTCTTTTACATTCTAGCAAACAAATCTCAAGCTCTGTAAATCAATTAAATTATCATATCACACGTGCAGATTATTTTTGGTGTAACATGCCGTAAAGAGTTATCGGGAACGAGGAGACTTGTCCTTAGAGTTTTTTTTTTTTTATAAACATCATCATGGCCTGTATTTTCGAAACTTTGGCCATGATTACAGTTTTGATGTGGACGAATACAGTGTGTTAGCATATCAGTGGCACTGTTAGATTTCACACGAGAAGTTAGCAAATATTGTCCTTGTAACGTTCGTTAGGCATTGGAGAAAATAAAGCGTTAGAAAAGCATTCTTCGCTGTTGATTGTCTTTTATAGCAGTTTGCAACGCTATTACAAGCACAAGTAGGTCTACATATAAATAGTATATAAACCTTGGATACCAACATAATAAAATGTGCACAGAGAAGTTAGCATGAATACTTGAAACAGAGAGAGCTAAAGCATTGGAAAGGACCTGTCAGTTTAGAGCTCTTGATTGAAAAATTGACCAGTAATACAAGTTGCTGAAAAAAAATAATTGTAAAATAAGTTTTCCTTCACCAACTTTCATTGAGGCTAAGGTGATTTCTTGGAATGGAGAAGGCTGACCAAATGCAAACTATCTGATAGCTTTAAAGATGAAGTGAATTCGGTCCCGAAGGTCCCTGGTTCGAGTCCCTGCAGGGACATAGGTGTGGATTTTTAACAGCTAAAGGCGATTTGTGACGGGCTGAAGTCCAAAGTTACTAGACTGGCCCATATAAAAATAAAGTTTACCAAAGTGTTCTTTTTAAGTACAAAAGGAGCATGCCTAAAAAATTACTCTTGCTATTAGACAAAGCCAGTATGTAGGAAATATAGCAGAATACGGACAGATGGAGTTCGAATATTCAAAAGTAGAATTGCGTGTTCCTGAAAGCCATAACGGATTGTCGTTGAGTCCCAGGCAGTTTGATTAATGGTTTTCAACCAGTTCCCATGAGCAGCTTTAAAGCCGATAGATATTGTGCGTGTGGGTATTGAATGTTACCACAGAAGTTAAAAGTTTCGTGTTGTAAGTATTGAAACTTCCGTAGCTTTGATTACAAGAATATAAGTTGAGTTCATTGACAGGAAAATAAGAAAAGAACGTTACTCTCAGATTAACAGAAATAATATTTACATTTAATCAATAAACGAATCAGAAGAACCATCGAGTGATTCACATCAGAAACTATACGGTTATATAATGCATACAGTTTCTAGCCAACCAAATCTAACGTGCTTGTGATGAAATAGAATCCATTCAGATTACATTCAATTTTAGGTTATTGATTTACAGGACCTTTTAACAATGTCGTTGCATAAAAAATGCGTTCATTAGCATTGTACATGTTTCCTGTATGTATGGGAAATAAGTTGTAATTTTAAGTGGTGGTACTATTTAAACTACGAACTATCTACACCCGCGTTTCTCAACACTTTTCATGAAGCTACCAGCTTTCACTGCGTCTTCTGCCCCCCCCCCCCTGCAAATAATTTTATTGTTTGTAATAAGCAGTTTTGTTTCACTTTGTAAAGATCCTCCTGAAGGCTTCAACACACACACACACACAAACAAACTCACGTACAGAAACAGACCTGTAAAAACGAAGGTTTTCAAGATATTTTCATGAAATTTCCTACAGTTGCTTACAAGATCCTGAAGTTTTGACACTGTGAAAATAATTATTCTAAAGTAAATTTTAATCCCCCGCTTTGGGGATTCAAACTTAAAAGTGAACCTCTCTTATGGAAAAATCAATGTTAATTCAGAGGACTACTTTTCCATGATTAGTTTTATTAATTAGTACCAAGTAATTAAGTCTGACGCTGATTTCTGTCTATAAAATATTGTAGCATCTCTCGATCTCGATCTACTTCACTTTTTAATTTCAACCCTCAAAAGGGGTTTAAAATTTTGTTTTGGTAAATTATTTTCACAGTGTCAAAAGTTGATTTTGTGATTTTTTTTTTAGCAATTGTAGAAAATTTCATGGAAATATTATGAAAACTTCCGCTTTTACCGGTCTGTTTTTCAGTTACACAAATTAACAAAGAGTCTGTATATTATAAACGTGGACAAGGATGTGACTGAAAATGACTTGATAAAGTGTACCACAAAAATTGAATCCGACATTTTGAAACTGGTTAGGTTAAATTAGGCTCAGATTTCGAGCTAACCTATAGTAAACTTGTACAATATTTCGTAACCTTTAAAATATTTATATCCTTTTTTTTATTTTGTGTAATATTTGCTTTCCATTTGAAAATATTACGGTTGATTTGCTTTATTTGGTAATAAATATCATAATTATATTATGGAAAAACTATTCAACAAATTACATTATCTTTAGTAATTATAAAAACTAGTGAAATAAAATTGGTTTTAGCCTACAAGACACTAGTTAAATTTATTTTTCCAACTTCTCACGCGACCCCCCTTAGCGGTCGCAACCGCCACGTTGAGAAACCCTGATCTTCACAATAATAATTACGTGTATAACATTCAGAGATTCAGCAATGCGGAGTGTCACCCCATACAATCATTTGCGATGCCCTAAGTTAAAATATTTTGCGGTTAATAAATACAAAAGTTGTGAAAAACTGTATTTGCAGTCCCCAATGTTAGCTTTACCATCTTCCTCCAAACTAAAAATCCTGATAACATTGATAATGGAAACCTCCTGATAATATTGATATCATTACACACTTTACTTCATCCGCGAGAAGACATGGTTTGTCTGAAACCTAATAAAAGCACCTGAAACCTAAAGTAAACTGAAACTGAAACCTGATGTAAACTGAAACCTAATAAAAGCACCAAATCTTCTACAAATGACTGTAATAACATACAATGACTTACTTTCTTTAACCTTTAAAAGAAAGCCATTTCAAATCCACAAAAGATAAAAGGACTTCTAAATCGATAAATTAGAACAAAAATACAAACATTCATTCTTCTAGAAGTTTATTGTTTATTCAGTGTCCGTATGTCATTTTTCATTTCTTTAATGTTTTTACTGTTGTCCACTGCGTAGCACGATACAAAATTATTTTTACTTTTGTGACTTACGTTTAATGTACTTCTTTAACTCCAATGACTCCAAATTCTATAAAAATGTTGTTTTTGAAAGAAATATGTAAAACATTCAAAAAGATAGAAGTCCCTAATAAAAAATACTATTCCAATGTGACGTCCGTTACGCGCACTCGAATGAACTCTTTGTGGGTTTTCTGCGTTACTTCATTCACCAGTAGTAGGTTAACCTGGTATAACCATGATATATCATCACTATTTTTTCCTTCACTATCATTCTGGTCTTATATTTGTCTGTATTGTATTAAAGATTGATTGGACATTTTTATTTCCACCCATCTTATGAAATGATATGGTAGGTACAAAGTATTAATCTATAAACTACGGATTCAACATCTTATTTCTATTCTAAAATAAAGAAAAAGACATTTCGAATAAAGCTACATTTAAGAATCCCGTTAAGTGTTACCCAAGATTAAATTTAACGTCTCTCAAACTTTAAACGTTTAAATCAAATTTGTTTCAGAAAGGAAAAAAGGAACCTAAAGTCCACAAGTCATGCAATGAATAATTCGATTATAACTAGGAAATGAACATCTTTCACTTGGCTTGTATTTCTAGAAGAATCTGTCATTTTCATATGTAATTCTTTTCATAAATTTTCAAATGAATCGCAACAAACGCTGAAAATATTAACTCTTATAATTTATTACCCATCTTCTTCTTGAATTGAATATTAAGATCGTTGGCGAAACATCTTGAATCTTCTCTTTCGTTCAGAACCTGACATTTCTAGTTTCAGGAAGAATAAAGTAAATGTCTCATAACTTCAGTGCTGAACTTATTCAATACACTCCATGTTAAATACACAATTTCCTTAACTGTTCTTCGTTTCGATCAGATTAAAATGTTTACACGTAACTTCCACAAAATGTTCATTTCTATAAGAACATATTTATTGTTATTTAATTACAAATTATTCTAAATATTTATATAGACTGAAACGACATAAGCCTACTATAGAGTAACATACATTTCACCTTAAAAAAAATATACAATTTTGCATTAGATATGACACAACGCTTGATTGCATTTATTCATAGCGTACTTTACTTGTTTTTCGAAGTGTTTATCCGGAATTGTTCTTACGCAAGTGCAAATATATTTTACACCAAATAGAACGTGTATTCTTAGAAAAGAATTAGCAAGAAATTTCCGTACTAAGGCATTCATTCTAAAGTCTTATGAATTAAATGGACAAACTCTCCAACCCACCCCTCAAAAAGTTCAGTAGTACATTCCAGTTATTAAGTTTATGAGATAATGTATAATTGTAACTACGAGACACATTGTATACGTATAGGGTATATTGGATACGAGTGTATTTTCTTTATGTATGCTTATTTGAACTTGAGTTTTATTTAAAACCTTTAGACAACTTTGACTCAGGCCTAACGGATGATGATGAGAGAATTAGTGGAATGAAGAAAGTGGTAGAAAACAGGAGGACCCCGAGAAAACAATTTGTCTGTCCTCCACATGGCACAAGAGGGAATTGAACCGAGGACCCCACGCACCAGAGGTGAGCGCTCTACCACAGCCACTTTTTATTTCAATTTTCAAAAAACAACTACAAAGAATGTAACAACTTCCAAAGCAAATTCAGCTCACATTTACATCATATTAAGCCGGAAAGGCCAAAGTAGGTCAAACAAAGAATAAACAAATTATCATAAAATCGAACAAAACAAGAAATTCTTCCCCCTCTTCTTGACCGGGTCAATCAAATACTTACAAGCTAAAAGAATTATCAAGGTGTGATCAGAAACATTTACAGTTCTTCTATGATTTAAAAAAAAATGCAAAACGCACCTTCTGATAATTACTTTCTAAAATCCTGTATTGACGTAACAAATGAGCAGTGTACAATTCAATATGTTTATCATGGTCTCAGGTCAACACAAAGTCCACAGTATGGCTAATAAGCCATAATACAGGGTTCTGTTTTGTTATCGGAAAATATTTAAAGTCCAGGTTGCGTATCAAAGTACTCACTGTCAAGAGTTTGGTTGATGTTCTACATATTTTGGCTATCAAGCTCACAAAAGCCTGCCATATATTCCTTATTTTAACACACTGTTGCAACTTATGTTCTATAGTTTCATTGTGGTCGTAGCCTTCACAAAACAGGTAACCTTCACAAAACACTGACACTTGAAAACCATGACTTTTTTCTTTGCTCTAGTTAAAAAGATATGCACTAAAGCATACCAGACAGTCCTCTGTCTCTTATTTAACACAGCATTATTAATGTTAATCCAAACCTGCTCCCAATTATAATCCGTCTTTTTTAACACATCTGATCTTGTTTTCTATTGGTCTCAAGTTATTCTGTTAATAATTATACAGTTGTTTAACTGTCAAAGTCTCCAAAGCTTCTTTTCGGGTCAATGCATAAGCTATCTCAATCAAAATGTTTGTACAGTATATATTTTTCCTCAAGTCTGGAGGAGTATTAAGAGGCAAAACCAAAGGGATAATAAAATCACATTGATTGATTAAAAACCTAAAAAAAATCCCTGACATAGAATTTTCGTAAGTAAGCAGTATGTTACTAAGTCTATACATACAAAAACAAACGCTTCGCCTGCGTCAGTACATCAGTTAACTTGATCCCCCCTCAGCCTGGGGCAGAACTAGCGTAGAATATGCCACCCTTAACACCTGTTGGTGCCACAAAAAATAAGATCTGGCTTTGTCCCTTTTTAGGAACCAACCAGGTGTAACAATATTTGTGTTTTATACCATATACGCGACAGCACAAACGTATGTATGAAATCTCTTCTCGCAAATAAGTTGAAATTCCTTTTCGTATTATGACTAAATAAAAAACAGCCTTTTTGATACACGTGTTGATAAGTTTTCACCATCTCTTCCTGGTTCCTATCCCACGCAATCCCTAAAATACGTACCCCACTACGTGTCTTATAATATTTTGCATACTCACTATCCGCTTGGGGTGACAGACTCAAAATATGAGTCGTTTCCTTATTGAGCTTAGTTCCCGACACTTTTTCAAACTTCTCAATTTCTTGTTATATCTTAGGTAGTTTAGTCAGAAATGTCGAAAAAATTGTCACATCATCAAGATACTATTGTACCATTAATGAAAAAGTTCGCTGTTGATATCCCCTCAAAATTCGATCAACACGAAATATTAAGGGTGCCACCGCAAGACTATACATTATTGGGCTTAGTGCATCGATCTCATTGAGGGAGGGATCACCCCGTATGATAAAACAAGGCGTCGTCTGTTTGTGTATTTCCACTGTGTGTCTACGTATCTGATTGTATGCCTTCAATAAACGAGTTATCAAAACCGGAAACCTATACAATTAAAACAAATTCTCTAAACAATCATATGAAACTCTATCAAAAGCATTTTCAAAGTCCACTCTAAGTACCCCATACTGGGTGACCTTGTACTGCGCAAAGCTCTGAATAAAGTCTCTAATATTGTTGCGGATATAAAACAAGGGGTAACAAGGTTTGCAGTCTCATAACCAGACAGCGACTAAAAATTTTCATATCAGTATTCAAAAGTTGAATTAGACTTGAATTCTTGATATGCGAGCTTTTCTCAGCTTTGGGTACTGGTACCAAAATACCAACCAATAGTTCTATCGCAATATAGCCCCCCATCCAAAAATTAATTAGACAAATTAGTGAAAAATGGTACAAAGGAATGAAATCCATCCACGCACTTTTTCATTTCTTCCCCTTTTTTCAGGCCTTTTCCACTTCTTCACAGGTACATGGGGCATCTAAAGCTTCTCTCAAAACTAAAGAAATCTGGGGCACCTCGTAATCCAAAAAAAAAAAAA
>JAGDQP010057701.1:0-12694 GCA_022664845.1 Lepisma saccharinum
AAGTACATTTTAGAAAATGAATTTTATAGGAAATAGGTTGGCAACTTGACACACTTGTTTTCCTCCCCTACAAGAAAACGGGTAAGCTTCAGTAGCACACAAACGCTGAAAAACGATGGATTCCACGTTAGCCCTGTTACGTACCTCTCTATATAAATGTCCGCCTAAACAGGGTTTTCGACGTTTATATTCAATGTAGTCGTCAACGGCGAGAAGTAGGTGAAGAGCAACATTTATTTATTTATTTATTTTGTAACGTTGTCTTTTGCCCACCTGTTCAACGGCTCAAAAACACATTTTGGATTTGATCAAAAGAGGGACAAAGTGTTTTGTTGCTCAGTTGTTATTGTTGTCGGTATTACCCTTTGTTTCCATCTGCATTTTCCTTCAGAGTTATTTAAACCACTGACTGAATTTCTTCATACTTTTCCGCTGATCATAACAATGCTAAGAAAAGTTTACTTCGTTGACTAAAACCAGGTACACTGCAATGAGAAATTTTTAAAAACTTCAATAAAATAGAACTTAAGAGGTGCAAAAAATGTATTTTTGCACTATTAACTGAAGATTTTTTTTTAACTTTCCCTTCCTTTTACACAACAATGTCCATGCCTTTCCGTTACTCTTTCGATCCTGGATTTCTTTCTTTTTTGATCCTTCGATCAATACTCCCACGCGCGAACCCAGGATGATGTGAAATTTTGTTTACTTATAAGTTTAACAATACATTTTTATTACAGAAAAGAACAAGTAACTACTTGGTTTGTTTAAGTTTTACTATATATTTTTTCAATACACTCATCGAGAGGCGTAACTACACTTTATGCATTGACCCCGCAAGAGAATAACTAAGGCCCATTGAGAGGCTAGAGTGAAGAACCTCCTTGGAAGGGTCGCCCCCTCGCACTGCGGGGTGTTGCACCATTAGTGACGCGCCTGCACTCATCTAAAGTAAGTAAATTAAAATATTTAACATTTCTTTTTTATTTTGTACATTTAACGATCTTCATAAATTAGTAGCGTCCTGAATTTTCACTTCCAAAATATAGCAACCTTAATTTAACTACAACTTAAGATGTTTTCTAAGGTTATTTTTTCAATTTCAATTTGGGATTATTATTTTTTATTTTGTCCCTAGTGTGGCAGAATAGGATTTTGTCACCCCGCCCCTCAAGATCCAGAACTGTCAAGTTGGATTCTGCTGAGGACACAAGCGGTCCGGAGTCTACCTAGGTCTAACTGTGGAAATCCGTCAGCAACTCTGTCTGATCGAAGGTAATGGAAAGCACCACAAGTTCACCTTTTTCATGGAAGCTAATCGATAATACTCGATCATTTGAGAAGACTGAAAGTTCGAGTTATCTGTTCAAGTGCTACGCCATCAGCACTTTTACATAATGACGTCCTGTTTGCACCTCTCGAGGAAGTTCCTTATGGTAGACCTTTCTTTCTTTTTAAAGTACTTCTGAATGAAACCATTCAATGAAAAGCCATTCTTTAAAGTGGGCGTTTTTTATCCTACCATTTCCACCACTGTAAGAGATATTGACAGAAATGAACTCTTTTAAAAGATGGTAAATGAAATTTCTTAAAAAGAAATCTCGTGATTGTCGTGAACAGCATTATGAACATCGAAGTATTAAACATTTTCATGCAACGTTAAGTTTTAAAAGAAGGCTCAAAACATCATCATCGCTCCAGGCATTGTGAGACTGTGAGTGAGCTGATGGGTATGACATCCGTTGGGGAGAGCGGTTATCTTCTAATGTTCATTCTTATCGCTAGAGGGCCAATGCAAAGATGGCGGTGGATTCATCATCGAAATCGGAAGATGATGTTGAGGGAGAGGAGAAGAAAGAAAATTTTACAATTTTTGAGGCAGCTTTAATGATAACCTCAATGATAACATTTGTGTTGGACATAAGTACGGGTAGGTAGGCCGCTCTTATATATAGCACTGTTTATTGATACAAGCTAATGGTTCTGGCGTTTTTGAATGGATGCATTTTAAAGTAGCAAGTAGCAACAGGTGTTCTGACACTTTGTTTACATAAACAAACAATGATGTTGAAGATGTACTTTTTATTAAACAGTGGTATTTCCTGCAAATAAAGGAGAAAATAACATGATTGTCATTCATAGGATTTGAAAGCAGTTCTTTACAGCTCATATGTTTATAATTTAAGCTGTTAAAAAATATCCCGGTTGCAGGAATTGCTAGAGCGATCTCCAAACAAATTAGTAAAAAAAAATATGTACTGTTCAATTATGACCATTGCATTGGTTACAAGGGCTCAAATTGTAGACATAATTTGATAAATGTCGTTACTACTTTGGTTTTTCGTCCTGCGGCCTTTTTATATACTGAAATTCCCCATAAAGCGCTTCATGTACCGGTACTTCAGAGGCAGAAAAGTGGTTAAGTTCCAGTGTCCGTTGTTTCAAATGGTGCTAGTTCCGCAGTGAGCTTCCGTTATACAATTTTTCCACTATTCTCTAAATTTTACTTTTCGTTCACCCCTTTACGGAACTTAACCCTAAGAGAGATGTGTACTATGCTTTATTCAAACTCGAGTATGGTTCCGGTACCAGAGATCCCATGTATATATTATATATACTATGCACACAATACACCTGTCGACATTTTTTCTATAATATCTGGTCAATTACGAATCCATGACTAGAAAGAAATGCACTTGTTAGAAACCCTTCCAGCACCAGCATTTATATATATATCGATGTATAAGAAATATACATTACAGCTACGCGAAAAAAACATTAAATAGCACATATGTAAAAACAGTTACCACAGTGGTGTAGCCACTGGGAGCACAGGAGACCGTGCCTCCCAAACGAAAATTGGAAGAATACAGTAGATATAGTAAGTTTAGGGCACTTGGTACACGACACCTGTAGGTCAGTCCATCTGAAATCACCCAGCTTGGCTGCTCCACCCCTTTAAAAATAGTATTTTTGTTTATATCTCTTGTATAAGAATAGTTCAAAACAAAAGTTGTTTTATTTTTACACAAATCAGTTAATGGCAGCAATTTTTGTATTGCAACGCATGCCAAAATTTGTGTTAGCAGACGTTTGCGGACAGGGTTATCATAGAACATTGAACCATATTTTCTTTAACATCTGCTTGATAATTTTAGTCTACCCTAAAACGTAATCGAACTGGTCAAAATGGTATTCAAATGTGATTGTTGGAATAAAAACAATTCCGGATTTCAGGGCGCTTTTTTGCCCTGAAGGGATTGAATGTATCAAAGTTGATTTTTGTACACTATTAACATATGAAAGTGTGTTTAAAAGTTCGATAAATGCTTTCTTAATATTTTATGATTTTTTGAAAATCCAAAAATTTCAAAAATTCGTATTTAATGCATGTTGGAGGTCGATATCTGGTGGAAGAAAATATAAAAATTTATTTTTTTCACACGTTAAACATTTATGTCAAGAGAAATTGCAGTAAATATTTGAATTTGAAGAGATTTACAAATTTGGTGAAAATTGCGAGTTAATAATGTTTGTGCGCTATATGTTATGAATATTGCAGGCCATTATCTCTGGCGGGAGACCAGATAAAAATAATTTTAATTTTTTTTTAACACGTTAGGTACTTATGTCAGGTCAACCTAAGCTAGAAATTTCAACTTTCGTTTTTGAATTTGAAGGGAGTTAAAAATTTTGCAAGTTGGGGTGTGGATAATACTCGTGCGGGCTTTGTGATACGTTACCTAACCACCAGAGTACCAAAGAAATATGTGTATACGTGAAATCTGGTGTTCATTTGGCAACATGGCTGCTCCGCAATTCCTCATTCATTCTTTTTTCATTCTATTATGCAACCATGTCTTCTGGAAAACGCTGCCACCTTTCTATGTATGCGTGAAGCGCTGATACAGCTGTCTGCATCTCTCATTACTTAAGCATATCACTTATCATTACAACAGTAAAATTGTTCTTCACGTTTCTGATGGTAATAAAGGATATTTCTTTTAACGACCATTTTTTACACGAGTTACCAAACAGTCACTACCTTTATTCATCTCAATTTGCAAATCTATAACTTCCTTCAAAGTTGTAATTTCTACTATAGTTGCTCGTGACATAAGTGTATAAATTGTTAATAATAATAATAAAAAAAAAAATTAATCAATCTCAAATCTTCAGTGCTTTTACCAAAGCGTGCAAACATGTGATTGTTCTTCGGTGTGTCGTGTTGACGGTGAGGTTTCTGGATCTGGAATATTAAGTTCATGAGTTTGTTCACGGTTAGTTAAAATGTTGTTTAGTTTTCCACTTTTCGCTCTGCCTGAGCCTTAGATGCCTAAAGGAAGGCCATTAATTGAAATTCCACTTTCCACTCCATATTTGGTACCTCGTAAAGTGATTTTTTTTATTCGTATAACCAGCGAAGTCGGTTAGTTATAGCCAGGTTTTCTTCTTCCACTGGTCAGACTCCAGGTATCGTAGCTTGTTAAGTTCATAAATGCCAGTTTTGTGGCGTTTACTGGATAGTTCCAAGAGTCTGTTAAGGAAGTGCTTTTCTAAATTATTTGCCACGTGTGTAATTCATTGCAACTATAATATCGTGCTTGAATTAAGTTGTATAAATTTAATTTCTCTATTCATTTGGTACAATTTAACTTAAATGCCATGTGATAGCTCCAATAAATTACACTTCTGTGGAAATACTTTCATGAGAACACATTCTGCACTTCGACTCTTGAAACGTGGAGGAGGGGGGGTGGGTGGGTTGGCTAGGTTCACTCCGTATCTGCAAGACTGTTTCTAGCGAATTGAGTCTCCAGAGTGCAGTTCCTACAGTGTGGAGTTCATTTGCAAGAGCCACACCAGGGAACCTGCATCCTGAAGAGTCAGTTCCCTCGGAATAACCTTGAGGATATGGAGAGGGCGGGTCAGTGATCTACACCCTTACCCTCCTGACATAAACGTATAACGCTTTAAAAAATAGATTTTTTATATTTTGTCCCATTAGATCTACTGGGCCTCCAATATGCTTAAAATACAATTTTTTGTATTTTCAAACATTCGTAAAATATCAAGAAAGCATATATCAGCCTTCATATACTGTTTACTTTCAATATACTTTGATATGTAATAGTGTACAAGAAATAAACATTAATATTCAATCCCTTCCGGGCAAAAAAAAAGGCACCCTGAAAACCTAAATTGTTTCTAATTCGATAATGACATTTGGATACCATTTTGACCAGTTCGATTACTTGTTTAGTTTTTTTTATTTAGAGGACTAAAAATTATCAAGCAGACGTTCCTGGAAAGAATAGTTTTTGTTTGAATATTCTATGATAAACCAGTGCGCAGAAATTACATTTTCCTTGAACATCTGTTAACAGAAATTTTGATTTGCGCTTCAATACGAAATGGCCACTATTCTTATATGAGGCAGCGAAAGAAGTGGTGTAAGTATTTTTTTAAAATAATGAGTTAAGGTTACGTCTGTATGCTCCAAATTCAAATCTATTTGATGGAAAAGTGTACAAGTCGCAACTCTCTTGTTAACCGAATAGAAGCAGCAATTACGTGGATTTCATTATAGCGTTCTTACTAAAACCTGTTGTTTCTCAAATTGACGTCAAGTCAACCTTTCCTTTCACCGCCTCATATAAGGGATATAAGTACTTCAGAAAAAATGAGAGGGATCGAGTAGCCAAGCTGGACGATTTCAGATAAATTATCCACTAAACCATGCTTAAATAAACGTTGTACTATTTTGGATAAACATGAAATATGATACTCTTTGGTATATGTAAAGGTGCCCCCACACGACAATTTGTCTACCTACAACGCTGAGTTACCACCTTAAATTCAAGTTATTATATACCATAAAGTATGCATTTTTCAGCGTACTGTAGTTACAAATACGTAAGTATTAAGTTCAGATAAACTTCCAGACAGCACGAAAACGATATTTGAATGAGAACCCTCCCACTGATCAGCTTAGAATTTAATCCCTTCCGATACCATGCTAATAGTGGGCGGTTCCTCTAGACGTGTTTACTTGATAGGAAAGATAATGGACGTAAGCAGCACAAAATACTGTTTGGATGTGCTTTAAAAACAAGACTAGGAGTTATGTGTTCGATTAAGACGTGAAGTTTTACTCAGAGACAAAGTTGGGTAAATTTTACTTCAAGTTCCCCCCAAAATATGTAATATTTACAGGAGAAATTTAATGTTTCGTAGCGTAAAATTTACTTGATGCTCCGCAACTCCCGCCAGCTATTGAGCCACATGTACGCTCTACATTATAACTCATTCATATAACATATTGCAAATATTTATCAACGACACCTCGATAAACACCTATCGCCAGTGAGTAATCCAAAAACTTACGAAAATTCATGTCTTATTTTTATTTCGTTGAATACACGCTGGAGTTGATCAGCATCTAATAAACATGGCGGCATGTCGAAAATATTAATGGTGTCACATTGTGTTATGAATGACCCGTTTGAATTTTTTTTAGGGCAGAGTTGGCTTTTTTAAACCAAAATAAATTGAAAGCAAAAATGCCACAAATAGTGTGAATTTCATTGTTACGATTCCATATATTAAACCATCTGCGTTAATTTTACATTTTTTTCGTCTTGCAGTCAGGGTCCCGGTTTCGATTCTCGAAGGGGCAACAGAATTTCTCTAAAGTGCAAACCGAGTAGTGG
The DNA here is from genome assembly GCA_022664845.1 of Lepisma saccharinum. NCBI lineage: Eukaryota > Metazoa > Arthropoda > Insecta > Zygentoma > Lepismatidae > Lepisma > Lepisma saccharinum. Next base: position 6,714 of record JAGDQP010057701.1, read on the forward strand.
TTCGAATGCCACTGTAAGCAGTAGGTGTTACTTAAGGACGCTAAGTCTAAACAAACGAAATGAAACTAAATTGTATCTTTCTGTTTACATGAATGCCTGTTGTTTAATAGAGAAGCCAAAGTTAACTGCTTAAATATATTGATAAAAGTTGGCAAGATTTATCGACTGGATCCAGTGACGTACATTATTATTCAATTGCAATCAAAGCAAAATTTCTAAATATTCTTTTGTTCTAATAATGTTTATTATTAATAAAATACACCGAAATTCTGTACCATATATTTTCTCATAAAAGCCACATAAAACGAATGTATAATGTATTTATGGTTCAGAGCCAGAGTTAACTAAAATAATTCATACTATCTGTATTCACTTCTTTTAATGATATGCAAATTAAGCAGGGTTTGCTAAGATAGGCCAGCCCAATAAAACCCAGTATTGTTTTTTTTTTAATTATTAATTTTTTTTTTAATGAGTGGGAACTTAAATGAAGGCACTTCACAGAAGTGCATAATAATGAAAACAATTGCAGTTTAGATCGTTAGAATTGTATCACGACTGTCGTTATAACCCTAGAATAATATTGCTACCTAAAATCTACAATACTTTTTGATGTTGAAATACAAGGAAGTATTCGAGTTTAGTCAGGGCCTTTGTTTGTTAAGGTCCGCTTTCTTCATTCCATCATTTACCTGGTGAAACTGATGGGAATCCCTGGAAAACCTCAGTCAGAGTAGTTCGCCGTGGGGTTCGAACCCACATGCCTACCCATTGCCGATCCCAAATCCGCGACGTTACCACCCGGACCACAAGGATTGGGTACTCCATTTGTTGTAGTCTGGTGGTTGGGGTTCCGGATGTCCAAGTGACACTGAGAAGGTTTAGCATCAGTTCTAGTTCCGAGGTTCGGTCGGACTTCGGTGGCACAGTGATAGAGTGCTTACCTCTGGTGCGTGGGGTCCTTAGTTCTATCCATGATTGTGCCATGTGGGGTTTGGGGTGCACAAAGACCGTGTGCATGCGTTTTCCCAAGGTTCTCCCGTTTCCTCCCACTTTCCTCATTCCACCAATTCTCCCATCATTATCTATTCTGCGTGGGCCAAAGTTGCTAAAAGCCGTAAAATACATTTTTTTTTTAAATCATACCCTGCTCAGGCGGATCAGTGGCACCATCCCAAATGGAGTTCTCCCTCATTTTTCCTCAGTCTCACTTTCGAATGGCGGAATGCCGTAACCTATAATTATCTTGGGCTCCGTACCACGCCACGGCTTGAATTCAGTATACGTACCTTGAAGAGAAGTCACCCCCATACAGAACAGGTCCGTTCCAAACCCTCCGATTCCACAGTAGTGACACACCGTTACCTACTGTGATCTGTAAACAGATTTACATTTACATGCATTAACATTTTATTTCTAAAACCCGAAATAAAAACAATAATTCCCAGCTGGGCGGAGGTGGGTTGGTTTTTTGAAACCCGGGGGTGCAGAATATGTCCGATCCGGCAAGCCAGACTCGGGGGAAATTTGAGCCAACAAACAAAAAAATATTTAAGACGTCAATTAATTTCCCGGAAGCTAAAAAATCTTAAATAACACAACAACAACGGCGATGCGTAAGCGATTTACAGAATGTCTTCGTCATTGGCTAAGTCAAATAATAGACTACAGCGTATTATCAGGTGTTACAATGACAGCTGATAGCACAGCGCAGGTCAGGAAACGATACATCACAGGTGGCTGTACGATAAATTGCGTATATAAAAAATATCGAACCTGACTTTTCTAACCTAACATATCTCGCTGAAGCTTAATTTATAAACAGTAAAAGAATGGATTAGCTAAAAAATGCCAGATCAGTTTGACGTCATTAGTATTCCTCCGCGTGCCACTATATCCGTCTCCGAATCAACTGGAGTGCCTATTTTATGAATTAATTATTGTCGTGCAGTTGTACTATTTTTCTTATACCTCCATTTCGGGTTGTGAGTATGGAGGTGTCAGTGATAAATAGTTTTTGAAAAAGAGTGGTGTAAAGCGTGTAATATTGATCGATAGGGTGGTGGACGTTTGGAGTAGATAAAGTAAACCTTAACCCTAATTCCTGCTATATCTTCTGCTACAGCAAAAGTTCCCTCTTCTTCACCGCCTTTTCTGCTTTATTGTACATCAATACAAGACGGCACTACTTGCATCTTTACAATATTCACGAATTCTCCATATCCTTTTAACCGCTTCATTTCTTCTGTAAATTTCCTTTTAGTTCACCCCTCTTCGGAACTTAAACCGTGTTCGATTTGCCCAGGGGGATGCAGGGGATTTTCCCTGGTGCGTGAGGATTACATTCTCGGTTGTTGATTCCGAATCACACCCCAACCAGGGATAAAATCTTTGTATTTCTACCCAAGCAGGTAGTATATTGAAACTTATCAGCAACCATTAGTTTTAGGATCCCCTCCCCTTGGTAATTTATAACAAATCGATCACTGCATGGCATTGTCGTACCATCTAACAATTTAATGGAATTTTCACCGAAATGCATAATTACATTGACAGTAATTATTGTAACACAAGGTAAATCATACGATATTGTGTTCGGCTTGTAATTAGGAGGTCCAGGGATCAAACGCCGGTACCACCTGTTCTGATCTCAATGACAAGTAATATTCTGTATCTAACTATCACAAACGTGATTGCTCCTTTCCTTGGAAGCTTGCGTTGCGTGCTTTGCTTGCGATTAGAGTGAGTAGCCAAGCCATTTTTGTAGAATTTGTTAATTGGTAGCTTATTTATCCTACTTTTTTTTTTTTTTGTTAAATTTATTTGTATTACTCATTGTTCACTGTCATTCTTAGCCAAACCTTAAATAAATTACAGAATAAAAACATTTACTTGATTATTTATGTGCCTTATGGCCAGCGGGTAAATTTTAATGTAAAGATATATGTCGGAAATTTTTAGGACATAACAGTAGGATCGGGGGAATTTCAGGGGTCCAAACATTTTCTGCACCCCTGTTCAAACCCTGAAATGAAGTCAGTGTATTTCTGGCTCAGTGAACTAGTTTGGACTAAATTAGATCTGTACTCTGTAGTCTTTTGAAATTGCCCATTTATTTTAATGTGTATAACTCGAGAAGTAGGTGTTCGTGATGAAAACTGGCTTGATAGAATCCATCCTGTTGCCCAGGATAGAATCCAATGGCGAACGTTTGTTACTGTGGCGATCAACTTGCGAGTTCCGATAGCCATAGAGTTAGTTAGTATAACTCTGTACAGTGATTTCACTTGTGCAGTTGTGTATCTTTTTACTTCTTCTGAAGTAACTCTTAATAATAATATTCTCAAGTACAACGTATTTCTATCAGGTTTCCTCCGTCGCGTTTGTAATCAAGGGATCCCGGATTCGAGTCCAGGTGGAGGACAATATCTCTCAGGTGCAAACCGAGTAGTGGTTCGGATTCCACTGTAAGCTGTAGGTCCCGCCATTCATAACCCCGCTGCTGCGTAAGGGCATTAAGGAGGAACAAACTTATTTCTATCCGTATGTAATATAAATAAATATAGCAAAGTAAGAAAATCCTTATTTAAAGAAAAAAATGTTTTTTGCAACCCTAATTTAAGGCCTTGAAGCACCTTTGGCTCAAACCGATAAATGATATGTATTTTGCTACGAATATCACTGACACATTGTCTGGCAAGCAAACACAGTTAGTTAAAGTCAGCTTAGATATATATATTTTTTTTCATTATACGTGATACACGTGAAGTTTATTTATGTGCTGGAACCGAATGAGGAAGCAACCAAATGCTCAACTCTTTCACTATATTTTTACGCTTTTATAACTCAAAGTTAAAATTTTGCATTTTTACACTTCAACACATTAACGTTAGAGTGAATTTTACATTTTTGTTCTGTGGGCCATAAGGTAAAGTGAACCCCTTGAAACAGCTGAAAGTACTTGGGTCTATTTGAGAGATTTGGAGGCGTTTAGACGGAGCTTGTGGTGTTAAAGGCGATCTGCATCGCGTATAATAAAACGGATTTTTCTAACCCCTCATCGCTCGCTAGATCTTGAGTCCGTGATTTTTGTAGCAAAATACATGTCATTCGTAACACAAAGTAACGGAATTAGTATTCCTCCTGATGCCACCAAGTTTACACATGGTGAACTACAAAATGAAAACGACATGCCTTTACGTAACTTTTTTGGATTACTAGCTGTCGCTATGCGTTTATAGAAATATCTGTGTGAAGTTGAAAGGGAGTGAGTGGAGAGCGTAAATACGCCTCAATAGCTGGGGAACCGAAAGTAAAAATTATACAGAGTAGGTAATATGCAAGGGCTGATGTGATTCCCAGTCGCACAAAATCAATGATTAATGCTCGATAATAGGCGTTCCTTCTGTTTTATGCCTTTGAATGTAATGCAAATGTAGCTAGTTGTTCATGGTAGAGTGCAAAATATGGCACCAACGGCATTGCGTGAAAAGGCACAATATGTCCGTGCACTCACATCTCCCATTGATTTTGCATCACATTGTGTAATATATGCATAAGAAACTGCAAATCACAACCTTCAGAGTACATTCAACGCTAAATAAAACAAGCACGCAACATGGCAAAATACGTAGGGAAAGAAATAGGGTTGTTTTGGTGTGTGTTTGCTCGTCCCTTCCATCTCGTAACATCATAGGAACTTTCCTTGCACTTGGTTGCCTTTGATCTTTCCTAGTCTGTTTAATTTACTGTCACATTGCTTATCAATGAACACTTAATGTGTAGTATTGTTAATACTTCACGGTTTTCTACTTTAACCTGTCTTGCATTTCATTAACTGCCTCAAGTATAGTGTCTTCCTGTGTACTTATCGCCTGACTCTTAATTTGTTAAATGTATTTTGTTTTCTTTCATGGTGAAAACAATCTCGGATAGCTCCATGAAGTTATGACCTAAAATTAATTCGTATGGCATTCCTTTAATTACGTAAATGTCGATCGTAACCTAGGTGTCTTTTGTTCTACTTGGAGTACAACCTTAAATTTACCAAACGATATCCGAATCCTTATCCGTGACAGATAGCTCGCCGAGAAACGTCATCTTTCCAGTTTAGACCCTAGCTGCCACTTTAGGCTATAACTCTTAATTAAATAAAACTACCGTTGATAGTTTTATCAATATAATATTGTATTCGATTCAGTTGTAATTCGTCTTAGTGATGAAAAAGCCGAAACAAAACCACTACAGAAAAACTATCATAGATTGTCTAAGTTTGGAGACAGCTATAAGGCTGATAGTTGTTTCCCTTACCTTTCACTATATATAATTTAATCTGGTACGATACGTTCTATCTTTTGGCATTTTAGACCTCCATAAAGCTCGTTTATATTATGTGAAACATACTTAAGATTGTTTTAACATGGTGCTTCTCTCCGCTTCATGCCTAAATTTTTGAGCAAGTTGAAATGTATAGTAATGAATTTTCAGTATGCTTGTAACAACATACTTCTTAAATGAGGGGGATGTCTTTGAACAGATTGATGGTATCTATGAGTTCCTCACAATCCCCTGTGTAGTGAATTTTATGTGGCATATTTTGAACATAACGATTGGAAACTGCTGCTCTTGAACTTAAATGTTGGTACAAGTATGTGGATGACACCTTCGTGATCTGACTGCAGTGTGCGGACAAGTACGTCATCTTAATAATGTCAATCAACATTTTCGATTTAGCATGTAAGAAATATTGTCGATCAAAATGTTCAGTTTACCATGAAAACCGACAAAGCCAGGGACATTTTAATTTACAAGACCAATATTGGGAGGCTAGGATATCTGGCCTACAGCAAGCCTACACGCACATAGTTGAATGCTAGGTCATATAATCACTTTGCTCAGAAACATACTGTTATTTCCATTCTGGTGCATCGAGCTCTCAAGTTCTCTGACAGGATGTTTGAAAGATGAAGTCTCTCACGTGA
>JAGDQP010057702.1:1010-12693 GCA_022664845.1 Lepisma saccharinum
TAAAAAAAGGAGGCTGTAAATGAAACTGCGCCAAATTTAATTATAACAAATGATTCCATATCTGACTTATGAATAAAGCATAGCCATTTTCCTACTTTTGTACGGACAATATCGGTCGTGTCGGGTAGCTTATCGACCACTGATTATTAATTGAATCTCCAAGAAACATTTTGGACACGTGATTTTCACTTTGTGTGAACATTTTCCTAATACGGAATCACGGAATTCCTGGCAGATGTCACTGTTCTCGTTCTGTATGCACAGCCGGATTTGCCAATTTTTTGTGACCAAGACTGGATAATATCTTCCTTTTGCCACTGTTCTTTGTCTTTCAGTCCAAACAGCTATTTCACTACTTGAATAATTAGTTTCTTTTTATCCATTCATATGTTCCTAACTTGATTATATATGACTTCTTCATTTATTGCCCAAATTTAAAAATATTTGAGAAGACATGCACGAGCCATCTGCATGCAATCTTAAAAGGCGTATTTACGAATCATTAGGCCAACCATATGCACTCTGTGCACTGCAAAAACTATACCTTCGAATAGTGGATACATAATTTTAATCTTGTACCCACACTTTTAGAGGCATTGGCGAACCCAGGGTCGGGTTCAGACGGGTGGTTCTTTGCCTCCCAGTTCTTGGGAGGGAATAGATTAATAGAACATAACGATGGTAAACTATTAATCACTATGCCCATCATAGGTTCTAAAAAAATTATGCCGCATATTTTTAAGAGGTATTGACTAGCAGTGATGGATTTAGTAAGCTAGAAAAATTAGAGCCAGTTTACATACATTGTAGAACGCTTTGAAGACAAATTGTTTTTCTTACAGCAAGATAATATTATTCTAGTTTTTATTATATAGAAATGGTATATCGGCAGATAACGGTCAGAAAAGATTAGAATTATTAGACGAATTTGTCAAATCTAATCATTAGAAATCTTTATTGAAAGCTACAATATAGAATAACATGGTTCAGCCGTGGATAAAGTAGGTAAGGTAGTAGTAAAGTAGGATAAAGGTTAATTTAGGTTTGAAATAAATGAGTAAAATAGTATTTTGAATAATCAGATGTAGAGAAAATAATATTCATCTGATTAATTAATAATTTGGAAAGCTCTGTGCAAAAGTCGTCCACACACTTTTCTGTCCGCAAAATTGCTTACCTTCGTTATGTGCAATGCAAAGTAAACCTTCTAGATCGCAGGAATTGAATTTTCCTATAAAACAAAAGAAAAATTGGAATAAGTTTTAATAAATTATGAGTAGGATATCTGCAAAATATGCACTTATTATTTTATTACTCCCTTACATTATAACCATTCCCTATTCCAAACAAATCTAACGCCACTTATACTCTAAGTGTTAAAAAGCTGTGCACAAACCGTGGTTATACATGGATTAGATAAGCGGTATGAGTACTGTACATATACCAGAATCCCAAATGACGTAATGTCCTCAGTCCTAAAAGTGCATTGCCTGAGATGAAAATCTATTACGCGGTGACGTTTATGATTTTGCTATAAGCGATTCGAAATTAACTGCTCGCATGTGCCATGTTCCCGATTCCCAACCATTACATAGATAAGGCATTACTGATTTTCAAAATAGACAATGTGTGTTACAAATTTAACAATCGACGAAATAAAAACTTTGATGAGAAAGGATCAAAGCAATGAACAAATTTTTAAAAAAAAGTTAGTGAGAAATTTTATAAGAACAAGCGAAGAAAATGGAAACTTTTGTTTGAAAAATCAATTTCCTCATTTTCTGTCAGATTTGCATATATATATATACAACAGCTAATTAACTTGGAAGAATAGTTCAGCAATAATAGGCGAGAAAAGTGCATTTTCCCCTAAACATCATTTTGCCAAGTTTATGAGATTCACGTTTAGGTGTGTTTTACTGTTATAAAGTTACCTATCTCATCTGCTACATATCGTACTAAACAAAATGAATTTTTCAAATAAAGTTCTTTTTCTCCATTTTTCTGCATTAAAATATGTGTTTCGTAATATGTAGAATGTATATTGCATATTTTCACTGATCATTTTTTGGGCTTTTGTTCTATGTTTTTTTATAGATTACTTTTGCAGATTTTTCAACATGACGAATACTTTCTAGAGAAATTTCAACATGCTATTTTGGAATTTATAGCAGCTATATCTCGGTGACTTTGCCCAAATCGGGCTAATGCCCAAATAATGTTTCTCCTGAATATATATAATGCTCACGTCTTCATCCTGTGGTTGTTTAGCAGCAGTTAACCTTATGATGATGTGGTTTTGCCTCTTTAAACATTGAGCTATGTCGTAACCTGAAAACTTCACAAGACATTTCTGAGAGGTATAAAAGTAATAAAGGAGAAAAACGAAAAATTAGAGATGAAGAAAAATAAAGAGAAAAGGATATCGGTAATATGAAGAAGCAAAGAAGATGAAGGGACTGAAAAGTGACTGAAACATCTGTAGAGAGAAAATGCTCAAAATCGGCGAGAACAGATGAAAAGAATTAGAATGGAAACAAGAAGAGGTTGAGAAGTCATGTTCGCTCTACGTAGATGGAGTAAGGTACAGAGAGGTACTCGAAAAAGCCAGAGAGGTTGAAAAAGTAAAGACAAAGATACGCTATGAAATTGACAGAAAATGTTGACGCAAATATCGACACAAGAACAAACTTTACGTTAATAATGAAAATATCAAAAGTAATACTCATTAATACAAGAAAAGAATAGGATAAGTGATATTAGAGTGTATATTCGCATATTTGTTTGGTACAAGTCCACTATAATATATCAAATGGCATTCTTTTTCTATTGGGTAAAATTCAATTATAACGATCACTCGTTTCTTAATTATATATTCTATTTTCATTGCAATACTAGAAATAGCACATGACATAGTCTATAGAATATCAATCCAAATGCAGTTTTTCAAATTGGTACAGTTTCTAAGTATGGAAGGTTAATTATCGAAAATCAGAGCAAAATATTTATAGAGCATGCTGAAGATGCTTTGGTACTCATAAATTTGTTTTTTGTAATGCATTTAATGCTATTTGCAGAGCGTGCAATTAAAAATGTCACTACAGTAAGTAAAGGGCTTGTAATATAAATAAAACGCAGGCAGATATGGTTCCAAATCATCCGAATTTTAGTGAGTTAAATCAGGAAGAGATGGAATATTATCTAATGAATATCTTACATATTGATAATATTCCTCTGATTACAGAAAATTCTTCAAGGAGCAATAAAATAATACTGGTAAGAGTACAGTACCTAACCTAGCCATCAATTTATTAGAAAGTGAAGTGACTGCCTTTGTAGGTACAGGGTCAAAATAGAATTTCATTTCTAATCAATTGGCAAGGAGATTAGAGTTACCAATAATTCCGACATATCGTTTTGAAACCTTACAATTGCTAAATGGAACTCTCGTGAAGGTATTAGGTCGAATTCATACCACAATCTACATTAAAGAGATGGAGTATCCATTAACATTTGATTCCATAAACGAGACATTCAATTATGTCATATTAGGCCGGGAAGGTTTAAATGATTTGTTTCCAGGGTGGAATGATCGGATATTAAATGAAGTGGCCGATAATTACAGTGGTAAATTGCTTGATGAGAAGACTGCAATTTGGAGTAAATTGCACGAGATAGGAGAGGCAGTCTTAGTTAATCAGGAGGTTGCAAAAATAGTAATGCAAAAGTTGAAGGTGTTATTAGATAAATACAGAGATATAAAGATACATTTAGAATAACTTGAAGGTTACAGGAGAAAGAGATCGTTCACACTAAGAATATTTCAGTAAAGATGAATGACATAGTGGTGAATGGATATAAACAATGCGTAAGTGGAGCATATCCCGAAGTTATCTAGTTATCTAGGAAAATCTTATCTAGTAGTTTGTAATAAAGCTTCTCGGACAGCAGATCCTTGAGAGATAATATATCAATAGGAGTCAATAAAGAGGAAATTGAACATATAAAAGAAAAGTTATCAAAGGAGATTATGAATTGATAGGCAAGCAAAGAAGCTTTTAGAACAAAAGGAAGACATATATCAAGACTAAATGAGACGGAAGAGAAACCTGACGATACAATTAAAAGGAATAATAGCAAGGAGTTAGACTCAGAGAATACTGGGGATACAGTTTGTGCTACTCTATCAGTACCAAATTGTTGTGATTTCCAAACCCAGTTATTATTGTGGCACCTGATTTTGAAATGACCCATCATGTTGCATCCAAAACATTTCTGTTTGTAAGCGGGACCACACCCTCGTTTGTGACTCCGGGCACAAAATTTACAATTGTTAATCTTACCCTGATCCAAATTGGGGTTATACTTATTTTTTTCTAGGTGAACATTTATGGGCTATTGCTTTTACATGCGTATACTGAATAGAACATTCTCAAAATTTATTTGACAAAATTTAACTCTCATGCTTGATACATTCATGTTGGAGAGATATAGCAACTGTCTTATCCAAATTAAGATCTTCCATTGTTAGTAATATCTTAAGTAATGCACTGTCTGTTATACCAAATATTATTTGGTCTGTTAGAGCTTCTGACAATACTCTCCAAAATTGCAACTATTTGCAATTTTTTTATGTGAAAAATATATTTTTGACTTTGCTGTTGCACTGCGCGATGGAATACGAAACGATTTCTGCGAAAATTGTGTCTAGGTTTGAAACGTTTCGACAACAAACTCCAAGGTTAGTCAAATGCAAGCTCTCGTGCTACACTCATGTTGCATTTGTTCAAAAACTGAGCTATCTACTGAGGTTAATAACAAAGCTGCTTTTTTATCTTCTTTTACATCGTGAACTTTAAAATGGAATATAAACCTCGCTAAATAGCTTTCAACGCTATCTTTTTCACCATCAAATAGTTGATATTTAAAATCTGATACAGACATTGTGAAATCCAATCACACAATCTACAAATATTCTTAAAACCTATGTTTAAATAAAAACTGTAGTTTTGAAACGTGTTTGTCGGTTTGACAATTTATTTTCTAAGGTACCAAAGTTCTCAATATTTCGCATACGTTTACACAGAATTCGAAATCTCTGTACAAGGCTTGTGAAGAATATTTCTATGCGTAAAGTTCTAATTCCCAAATCCGTAGTCGCCAAAATTATTATTCTGTAAAAATGATGAGGTTTTGGCCGATAGTATATTTAGCATTTCTTGCACGAAATACAAATAATCCCACAGAACAATATTTTAAATAGCTTCCCGTAACGGTAGCTCTTTATTTACCACACATAACACATCTAGAAAGCAGACAAATAAGTATGTAGTCCAACTTAAAACAAACACACATTCTCGTTCACCAGTTGCATGCTTTTAGTTTCACAGGTTAAATATTTGCTACGACAGAAATTCTTACTTATGTTAGTCGGCATCTCCAAAACAATAGGCCCTATTAGATTACATTTCTTCATTAAAAATCAATTAGGTTAGGTTATGATAGTTATAGTTCAAAAAGATGGTAGTAAATATACAAAGCAGAATAAACACCAAACATTCTAGTACTGTACATTGTAAAATGTAAAATCTCTGGCAAGGTAATCATACAAACAGAAAACTATAAGTTCTCTTAATCTCATGCTTCAAGTAGCTTCTTACACAAAAATGTAGTATGCACAGAATAGGAACAGGTTCTTTATTTACATTGTTGTCTACCACGAACTGCCTTTCCCTTAGGCGAGCACATTCCATAAATAACATATTTCGCTTTTACCTTATGTAGAGTTCCATTGCTGTATCCAAAATACTTGGAATCATTAAGTACGTTTTCTAATGAGTATCATCAGTAATATCACTGCACAAATTAACCCATAAAACACTCGCAAGTCCCAGATATACTTTGCTTTAAATTCTCGATGAACCATCTTTCAAAAATAATCGACATAAGAATCTCAGCTGATCGCTGTTTGTTACTTTTTATCCAAAAACAACTATAATTCAGTAGTTCTAACAGTTATCATAAAAAAATCATTGGTAATGACGTCAGAGCTTAGAGTCCATAATTCATAGAGGGTAAATCAAATTTCACAACCATCTTCTTAAAGTCTTTAATAATAATCCTTGCCCATGCATCATAGGAAATTGACAAAAACACTTGTTATGAACACTTCTAATTTGTAACGCTAGGATAAATATGTAGGTATGAGAACCTTAAAAGTGGCAGAAGAAATTTTGTTAATATTTTACTTTTGCAAAATAATATTGGAAAATATAAAATTATATACAACTCACACTGTTAATTATGTTCCTGTCCTTTAAGTTTTTACGGAATTCAAATGAACTTGAACACCTTTCTTTGGAATCGCAAACTGTTACTAATGTGTTTGAAAGTGATTAAACGAAATCAACAATGCCAATATCTCAATTTCAAAGTTTTTGCAGAAGAGGCCTTTTGTAAATGGACGCTTGACTTGTACCTTCAGTAGTAATATTTCAGGTACGCTGTGTGAGTACGACTACGAAAATACAACTTTTGTACTTTTTGTAATAAAATGGTAGACTCTTTACGCATTAGTGAATCGCAGAAAATTGTTCAATTGATTCACAAGAGCTCAGAGCTAATCAGAAGTGTAATAATCACTTATGAAAGATGAGTATCCATTTTCGGAGGTAAGAATTCTGTAAGAAATTATATGATTTTTAGCACCTTGATAGTCAAACCGTGGGGCCCATTCCCATAACATGCCGACTCTAATGAGTCTACTCTTTCGCACCAGTCTCCACTATTTCGTTGCTACTGTTAACCAGTCCTTTGCTTCTTCGCTATCTTTCATTCACAAAAGGCGTGGATTCTCTAAGTGCGATTGCCAAGTATTTAGCCCACAACACGTTTTCTCACGTTCGTGGATTTTTACGAAGAAGGTTGCAACTAGTGACAGCTAAATATTGGAAGCCTTAAAAGTATTTATCCTAAACTTTATATTAAGGAAAAATCATGCTTGGCATCGCCAGACTTTCGTTGTGCGTGTCGATGAATTTGGGAAAAGCATCCAAAATTTTGGATTAGTTTTTCAATGTACATATATTACAAGAACGTTAAGATTACAGCTCTGCCTTTTAACGGCAAAAGCTGTATCTAACAGAAAGTTACTTTTAAGAAAATCGTGATTTTGTATTTACCAAAAATCCGTACAGTTCTTGGTTAGACAACTTAGCTCTTAATACAGAATTTCCGTTAGTGTTGAAGGGGTTTTAAAACGCAAATATTAATATAAAAAATAGGCTGCGTTTGGAGGGAATTGATACATCATTTTCCCGTAGAAATAAATCATTGTTTCTGTACCTGGGGCTTTTAGTGTTAGTATTTTTTGTGCCAATTTTGTTTCAACATTTTACTTTCGATACGTGATTCCATCTACCAATAAGAACCAAAGGTCATTGCAATATACAGAAAACCCGTGAGTCAAGATGACTCATTATTTGTTATCATCTTGATTTTGAATTCTAAAATAATTTATCTCTTGGTATCATAGACTGAAACCGTGATATTGTTGAGGAGAGAATATTATAGTGTGCAAGTTTATAGGTAACATCCGTACATTTGTCCGGTGTGACTGAAGAAAACCCTGGGTAAACCTGAGACAAGATAGGTGGTAGCTAGGATCGTACTCAGGAACTTTCGACTTCTCAACCAATGCTCTTTCCACTAAGCTAGAGCAGCTCGGTGTCCTATTCTATCCTTTATTATTCTGTTAGCAATGTGTATTCTTTTCATAGCAGTTGAAAACCTACTTTTGTCTTCAACAGGACGAGCAGAACATTGAAAATTGACGCTGCTTTTTTATCTTCTTGTGGATCCATGCTATTAGAACAACGCTGACTAAGGAAACACTAGCTCATATGAGCGTGGACTTATACGCTCTGACTCATATGTTAAATCTTTTCTATCATCAACTGACATTTTGTTATTACTCACAATGTCAGATTCAGATAAATTAAAGTCTTGTAATTTGTTTCCAAATGACGTCTTCTGTTATCAGTTTTTGTGCTTCCACTTACAACTTTTCTTTCACCAAATGACTATTGAACTTACATGCTCTGTCGTTATCCTCTCAACTTTGGTTAACATTGCAATACTTACATACCTATCAGATATTTGAATATTAAAAGCATGTGCTATATGCCTTAATAAACGTTTCTCCAAAACTACTAATATATGACAAATGTTTATATTTATTATTTGTTAAAACAGACAAATGTTAATCTCTGTCAGTATACCAAACTTTTAGTCGGTAGCAGGCTATGAAATTCTTAGCATTATATTTCTGTATAACCAAGTGTAACCTTCTTGTTCTTGCAGATAAGTTACGGCATCGTTAGTTAACAAAAACACGAAACACACTAATAGAGACTTACCATATGCTTAAAACTCACGTTTCATACAAAGGCAAAAGACCGTAACTAGAATATACCCTGATTCTTCTATTACAGAATCACGTTTCGTACAATGGCAAAAGGCCGTAGCTACCATGAATATGTATATTCGTTCTTTTGGGAAACCCATGCAAATGTGGCAAATGTGCAAATGGTCCCCTTGCTGCTAATAACTCAATTTCATCCAAACGTGCAAACATGGTCTTTGGCTATCGACTACATTTTAGATATGATTGCACTGTTGATCTGTAGGCTAAGTAGAAGATCTGCCACAGTATACGTAACAAATCATTGGCCTCAATGGCAGCTAGAGACAGAGAAGGTACATAATCGCATTCCGAAAGATTTAAAATGCGCAAATTTGCCTAATGATTATATGTTTCAGAATTACACACGTAGTAGTTTAGTGTCTATTGGGCTACAACATAAATGGTTTTTCGAGTTTGAAATTTGGATTTTTGTTCCAGTTTATTTCTTTTTCGATTTAGTTCCACTGTGCAGCGAGGGTCCCTCTATAGTTGGTGATAGGCTTGGGAGCACGTCTCCCCACCTTGCACTGTTACCGTTAGCAAGAGGAGAGCTTATAGGGGAGATTTGTGTGAAAAATGTAACTTAATACTGTTATCAGTAGATTTATCGATGTGCACTTTGAAGAGCTCAAATGAAAAATATCAAATTCTAGACCAGGGTTTCTCAACGCGGGGTCGCGACCCCCAGGTAGGTGACGGGTAGTCTCCAAGGAAATCGCGAAGGAAGGTGAAAAAAATACATTTAGCCAAAGTTTTGCAGGCCATAACGAATACATTTCAAAGAATGTATTTCATTTTGCTTTTTTCTATAATTTCTAAAAATAATGTAATTTGTTGAGTATTTTTTCGTTAATATAATTAGGATATTTATTATCGAATCCAGCAAATCAAGTGTCATATTTTGAAATGAAAACAAAAAATTTGAGAAAATTTAAAAAAAGGAGTTAAAACCTTACGAAAGATTGTACAAGTTTACTAGGTTAGCGCGAAATCTGAGCATGTTTTGATATAACTAGTTTTAAAGTGTCCGGTTCAATTATCGCCATATACATTATCAAGTCATTTTCAGTTCTACGTTAAAAGGTAGGTGCCCATAATTGTTTTAAATAACACGTTTTTAATATAGATTCTTTAGTAATTCGTGTAGCTGCATGAGAAACAGACCTGTCAGAACGAAGGTTTTCAAGACATTTCCATGACATTTTCTACAATTGCTTAAACGATGCAGACGTTTTAACACTGTGAAAATAATTTCCCGAAGCTAAATTTTAACTGCTGTTTGGGAGTTCAAATTAAAATGTAGGCCTCAGTTATAGGAAAATCAATTTTAATTTAGAGAAGCACTTTTTCTTGTCTACATTTATTAAAACGTCAGGCATTTTGAGCAACTAGAGAAAATTTCATGAAAATAACTTTAAAACTTTCGTTTTTACAAGTCTGTATCTCTGTTATAAGAATTTATATAAATTCTCTCTATGGGCAGAGGACTTATCCATTGATGGATTGAATATGACTGTGATATATTTTTATTACGTGTATGTGTGTGTGTGTGTGTGTGTGTGTGTGAGCAAGCGAGAGAGAAAGAGTTAAAGCTTCCAGGAGGCCAGTGCATACAATGTAAAGCGAAACCGCTTATTCTAAAGAAGAACATTACTTTTGGGCTCGTCGTCCGGAAGGGGGTTACGGCATGCAAAAGGTTGAGAAACTCTGTTCTAGACGATTGTTGTCCTGCATAATGTATTGTTTCCACTTACTTATTACTCCTAACCATGCATGGAAAAACTTCCACAGTACAGCGGTGCTACCGGGACAGCAAAAGGGGCAACGTGACGATAATGGCCCTTTTTCTACTAACAAGTAAACCTATAGATGCTTCAAAGCGCTTTCTTGACCAATCTTGGTACAGGAGTAGGGTACATCAGGAAACCACCATAAAACATAATTAACATTGCTATCGTCCATAAAGACGGGCGCAGCAGTCAAAAACTTGGTTCATATCAATGAGCAGTTATAGTGTGGTCTAAGTAGGAAAACACAAGTTTATTTATAAAATATTTGAAATTATGTTAAACAAATACACATTAATGGATATTGGGTAATCTTTTAGGGTGGCGTTCGCCATGACCACCATCTTGAACTCGTCCATCTTGAATCTCTCGACTTTTAAATAAGAAGGGGTTATGTCAATCTGGGCTAGAATTTTACAAGAAATGAATTGACTAGTCAGGTTAGAAACAGGACTACCCTTTCTATTGCAACTTTACAAACAACACTGACGGAAGTCAGACCGTGAATTCCAGGAAACGCCAACCAGGAACTGGCACTACCCTTGCCACAACCCTGGCTGGGTGCATCACCTGAATAACCTCTGACCCAGTATTCTGTTACAATAAGAAAGACCTGCTACCACATGGGGAGGGTCAAAGAAAAAAGAGTTTCATCGAACTACGCAAAACTCTTTGAACTTCAGCGAAACGCCGAGCAAGTGAAGGCAGATCAGAGCCAGACACTACCCCACTTCGGGGTTACATTCGTTCATCACATCGCATCGACGAATAGCATGTATGTCAACAGGGCAGAGGAAAGAGAGATAAAACAATATAAAAATAAAACGAAAGAGTAAATGAAGAAAATCAGTAAGAAAAGGGAAAGGGGAACGGGTGCACGGAGGTACCGGCGAACCACCCTAAACACGCTCGAAACATCTACGAAGAAAAAGTAAAATAATATGATGATTAACACTGAAAAAAGCATGCCAGGGAAACAAGGAGTTACTACTAAAACAAAATTAAGGAAATAATCTCCAGAAAACAGCAACTCACATCACATTCTGCGTTCTCAAAGGACCAGTCAATGGCACAGGGCGATGCAGAAGCAAATAACAAAAACCAAACAACGCCAGCGCAATATAAACACTCAACGCAGCGCAGGATAACGCTGAAATTAAACGAAACCAAATATAAACACGGAATCTCAATGATCATCCCCCATCAGAACTACCTTGGTTACAGTGGTCAACAAAAACTCATTCTAGGCTCACACTTTACCATCCTTTTCTCATTCCTTTAACTCACATTCCTCTATCTACACATACATGTAAAACATAGGAACGGAAACTAAAAACCAGGTGGGGCTGGAGCCCGTGCTCTGGCAACGTAGGTCGGTAAACATTAACGACACTACGCGAAATGACAGTCTTATTCTGAGGGCTTTTTATAA